>JAADWJ010000070.1:0-58856 GCA_023336165.1 Pythium monospermum
AAAAAAAAAAAAAAAACTCAAGCGCCACACGCGGCGTTTTTTGTTCCTGTTCTCTCTCTCACTCTCTCTTCATCTTTCGCTTGTTAAAAACCGGCCATACGTTTCTACTGTCACTTTTGGTTTTGAAGAATTGTTCTTCAAAAAAGCAAATGGTGGACGCAGGACTTGGGTGTCGTAAAAAAAAATAATGCACAATTTTTTTTCCTTACGCGCACGAGCTTAGTCGGTCTTCTTGCGGTACTGGCAGCCGTCCGTGAGGCGCGCCTTACCACCCGTTGGCTGGCAGAGCATGACCGAGCACGAACCGCACAACACAACCGTCTGGGCGTGGCTGAACACGGTGGTACTGTATTAGAATAAGAAAACAAAAATAAGAAAGCGTCAGTACGGTGCACACTGATAGATAGACAATGCTCAGTAAGAGGAAACGTACATGTTGAAGCAGCCAGGGCACTTCACGTCCATGAAGTACGAGTTTGGCGACTGTACCAAGCGCTTAAGCTTGTGCTGCTTGGCTTCCTCGGAGGCAGATGGGTGCAAAAGATCACGTGGCTGTCATCAGAGAGAAGAGGTCAAATGTCAGTGCTCGCGGTTCTTTTCCCATCGTTTTGCAGGTATAAATCGGCGGAAACAGCGGCGACGGCAATGGGTTGATATGATGACCGTTCTCGCAACTCGAAAGCAGAACGGGCTGTGGTTCCTGTATGTAGTTCTGAACTGCTGTTGCGTTTATACATCCACTGGTGTTGCTGAGGATATGTCGCAGGATACTCCACAATGCATTGAGGACACGAGACGACTTTTCCGCGCGGATGCCCATGATGGGTTGATTTCACACACGTTTTTGCTTGGGGTCATTTATTTTTGTCGGTCTGTAACTCTCGCTCCACGCCACTGTTCACATCCGAAGCACGACGAATCGACTCGCCATGCGCTGCTCTTCTCGTCACACCACCATATCACTTCCATTGCCGCCGCCACGGGACCGTCGACGCCTCTCCATCACGTACCATGGTTGTGTTTAGCGATTCAAGAGATCCACAGGAAGAAGTCGAGTGATTTTCAAGGCAAACTGGATGAGAGCGCCAAGTCGTTTCTATTGAATGGTGGAGGAACCCCCACAGGCCCGACCCGGGTCAACAATGTCTGTGCTGAGGCCCCAAACCCGTTCAATCAAATGGACCCGATGTCACAATCTTCAGTAGAGTGACATCAAGTTTATGATGTGGGACGTCTTAAGTACGCAGTAGTACGAACTTAACAGGGTAACTTAATTTGGAGTGCAGCATTTCACACCAACAGCAACAGAAAAAGCGGGCCGCAACATGAAAATCCGCCTCGGATATGTCGATGATGATGACGAGGATGACGACGAGTACGAACCCATTAACTCAGTAGAAACGCCACATACTTCATGGCACGTTAGCTATCAAGAACAGGGCGAAACGAGCCACCCAGTGGACCCGTTTGACCCGCGGTGTGGGCCTCGCGGCAAGTTGCGGATGCGCGCGCCAAGCGACAGCGACAGCACGTCCTCCAGCGACGTGGACAGCGATCAAGGCGATGGCGACGACGGGTTTGCGCTCTTTGAACCGGCAGAAGCCGTGCCGACGCTCACCGCCGTGTCCAGGCAAGGTGCGTATGCGTTGCTTTTTTGGTGAACCTCTCTGTCCTTCTCTGTCTCTAAAATGGATTGTAACTTGGTAGACTTGCTGCGCCGCGTGGAGAGGTCCTGTGAGAAGCGTGCGCTGGACGCTGTGACCTCCAGTACCGCGTATTTGTCGCTCTGTGCGACGCTCCAGCACGCGCGCGTGGATGCCGAGAAACAACTGGACCAGCAGCTGCGCCATCGTGGCGTTGATGACGACGCATCCTCGCCCTCACTGGCGTCGTCCGTGTATCGTCGCGTAAGGGAAAAGATATTTCTCTCTCTTTCTCTTGTGGTGGTGATGGTAGCTCCACTGTACTGACGACTGTGTGTTCTGTCTGACTGTAGCATACTGAAATGGAAGCGCGCGCCAAGCACCAACTGGACCAACTGCATCGCAAAGAACGCACTGCCTTTGACCAAGTGGAACAAGCGCTGGCACAATACCAAATAGAACTGGACGACCAAAACAAAGCCGAACAAGAGGCGCTCCAACGCCAAGAAACGCTGCGACGCAAGCAAGACGACGCGCGTCGCCAGCAGCAACAACTGCAAGACGCAAAAACAAAAGCTGACGCTGCGGAACGAACTGCGCGACTGGAAAAGGAGAAAAAGCAACAAGAAGATGCCCGTCAGCAAGCAAAAGAACTGGCCGACAAGAAGAAACACGACGATGAGCTCCGCAACAAGCAGTCGCTTGCCCAAAAGGTATCCAAAGAGTACATCTCAGCAGCCCACGAGCGTATCGCGAGACTGGATGCGATCCAAATCATCAGCCAGCAAATCGTGGATGACCCGAATCCAACAGTCAAGGCGTTGCGGATCGATATCAAACGGCAAGCCGGCGCCTGCAACCAAATCTCGGCCTCGCCATCGTCGATCAAGACCGTCGTGGACAAAATCCAGAAATTGCTTCAAACGGCCAAGGCGTACAACGACCACGTGTTCCAATTCGCACTGGATTTGATCGCAAACAACTTGACCAAGCAAGCGCGTGTGATCCTCGACTACAAGTACGTTGTATGGAGGCCCTAGGAATCGCCTGGGACCCCCTCTCCTCCACTCTATCTGCCTCTCTGACTGACACCCCTTGTTCTTGTTGCATGATAGAGCGTGCTACCCGCTGGCGCATGTGATCATGATGTCGTGTGTGCGCACACCAGAGCTCATCGATGTGATGCTGGCGTATTTCCACAACATGTGTATCTACACCATCCCGCACTTTCTCAAAAAGACCGCCTCGCAACCCATTGACGAATACAAACGTGCCATCGGCTTTGAAGATGCGATCGAACAAACCGAAAACCACGACGATACACTGGAGCATGTCACAGTGTACACCAAGCGCATGACCATGGTCGCAGCAGTGCTGGCCGCGACGATGCAGACAACGCCATACGACCAAAGCCCACAACCGGCGGGGCTGGGCATTGGCAATTGCTGGACGTGGCTCGCTCGCATCGCAAATGATGAGCCTGATATTCTCACCGGGTCGCTTTTGCTCACGATCTTGGAAGTGGCCGGCTTTGAACTTGCCAGGACGTACAAGAAACAGTTCCACAAACTATTGGTGCTCATCGCACGGCAAGTGGGCCCACGGCTCAGTAAAAACGCTCGCACGGGTGCCGCGAATGCCGCCGGCCAGCTGGAAATGTTTATCACCGAGTACGAAGAAAAAGGCTGCACGCTGCAAGAACCAGCGGCGCGGAAGTTGGAGGAAACCAAGATCTCTCACGCCGATGAAGAGAAAACCGAAGGCCGGGATGGCGGAGGAGGAGGTGGAGGCTATGGAGGAGGAGGCGGGCGAGGCTACAACAACAACTATGGTGGTGGCGGACGCGGAGGAGGCCGTGGAGGTGGCCGAGGACGAGGCCGTGGTCGATACTAATACTCATACTTTCCGTTGTGTAAACCCCGAATAAAGTAGTACTATTTGTTTTTTGGTAGTATTACTGTTGAATTCAACTCCTCTGTTTACTTGCGTCCACCGAGCGTTGGCATGACCGTGCCGTACTGGGTTTTCTCATTGTATTCCCACTGCGCCGTGATGGTCTTGAGCTGCGTGTAAAAGCTGATGCCAGCTTTGCCATAGAAATTGATATCGCCACGGATCGAGCCGCGCGAGCCAGTGAACGAGAAAAACGGCAATGGCACTGGGATCGGCACGTTAATGCCCACTTGGCCGACGTCGATTTCATGTTGAAACTTGCGCGCGGCGGCGCCCGAAGACGTGAAGATGGACGTGCCATTGCCGTACGGGTTGGCATTGATGAGCTCGATGGCGTCGTCCAGCGTGTCCACCGACGTACACACCAGCACGGGCCCAAAGAGCTCTTCCACGTACGCAATGTTGTTTGTATCCACGTTGTTCAACACCGTCGGGCCGACAAAGTTGCCGTTTGGGTATTTGGGCACTTTAACGCCACGGCCATCAAGCAGCAGCTCGGCACCTTGGTCCACGCTTGCTTGGATGAGCGTTTCCACTTTGTTCTTGGCCTCGGGCGTGATCAATGGACCGACATCGGTGCCTGGCTCTAGCCCGCCGTTGACTTTGAACTGTTTGGCCTTGGCAACGATCTCGTGGACCCATTCTTTCGTGTGGCCCACAAAAACCACCACGGAAAGCGCCATGCATCGCTGCCCGGCCGCGCCAAACGCAGCACCGGCGAGCGCGTTGATGGCGTGTTCTTTGTCACAGTCGGGTAAGATCACGGCGTGGTTCTTGGCGCCCAAGTTGGCCTGCACACGCTTGCCATTGGCGCTGCCACGGGCGTGGATGTACTCTCCAGCTTGGTTGCCACCGACGAATGAAATTGCCTTGATTTCCGGTGCGTCACAAATGAAATTGACCGCGTCATGCGCGCCGTGGATGATGTTGAGCACGCCATCCGGAAGCCCGGCTTCCTTTGCGAGACGCGCAAGGATCTAGCACGTAGATATAATGGATTAGGTTAGTTAGATATACGAACTGCACAAAAGAGCAGAGACGCTATCGCCACATACCATGGCGGCGCCTGGGTCTTTCTCGGAGGGCTTGAGGATGTACGTGTTGCCCGCGACGATGCCCATGGGGAACATCCACAGTGGGATCATTGCAGGGAAATTAAACGGACAAATGCCCGCACAGACGCCCAGTGGCTGCTTGTACGAGTACGTATCCAGCGACGACGCCAAGTTTTCCAGCGTCTCGCCCATCATCAGCGACCCCGCGGAACACGAGTGTTCCACGACTTCCAAGCCACGGAAGACGTCGCCTTTTGCATCGGCGACGGTCTTGCCTTGCTCGTGGGTGATGGAAAGCGCGAGCTCGTCCATGTTGTCGCGGATCAGTTGCTGGAGCTTGAGCATCACGCGGACGCGGTGCTGGACGCCCACGTTTTTCCACGACTTGTACGCCGTGGCGGCGACTTCCGCTGCGTGGCGCATCTCGTCTTGCGTGGTCTGCGGCACTTGGCAAATGACTTCGTTGGTCGCCGGGTTCTTGATGTCGATCCATTTGGTCGTCTTGGACTGGACAAACTCGCCATTGATGAACAGCGGCACGCGGTCTACTGGTGCGGACGACGCTGATGCGAACCCGCGCGCGGCCGTGAAGCGCGCGACTTGCGCCGTAGTAGAGGAGGAGGAGACGCGGCGGAAGAGCATGCTCTTGTTGTAGGATAGGGAACGCTGCTGTTGTTGTCGTGAGGAGCTGAAGACCGAATGTGAAGTGTGTGGGATCGCGGGGTGTGGACGAATGACGGCGCAAAGGCAGTGGAGCCTGGCGCGTGGTCAAACTTCAACAGCACATGCTCTGGCACTACGACCTCACTATAAGGATCCCTAAACCTATTTTCCCATCTACTTAAGCTGTATACAAAGCGTGTGAGGTTGGTATAGTGAGGGAGCGTCGAAGTTAGGGCACCACTCGATGAGACGGCAATGGATCGAATCAGGTGTGGCCCACACGAAATCTAGAATTTATAGTACCCCATCGGAGGTACAGATGCCCCTCGAACGGCGAGTGGACCACACTAAATTCGTACTGAAACGATATGATGTCGTTCACACAAATGTAGCCACTTCTGACTAAGAAGTTTTGGGTGGCGCCACCATCAGAACACCGCCACGACAACGAGCCACAATGTATGCATGATGCCACTCACCGCCATTACAAGTATATATCTTATCACACTCATGGCGCGTAGCCACTGGACCAACTCTCTCGGCGGCCAAACCCGGGTTCTCCTGAGGTGCAGCTCCTAAGTGCAAGTCTGTGCTGCATCGAGAAATGTACTGCGGTCTTAGCGATCTTCAAGCTCCAGTTTTTTTTCAACGCTCCATTGCCAATACTGACCCGCTAGACGGCCAGAACCCCAAAGAAAATCGTGGATGCGAGGTGTACTCTGCGAGCGGAACGCATCCCTCTCAACAGGTGACCGTCTTTTTGTTTGATTGTGTGCGCCGTTTTGAGGAGACCGTGCCGGCTACTCGAACACTCGGACATGCCATCTGCTACTACAGTATCGTAGTATGGCGCCCAGACTTTGGTTGTGTTCTGGAGATTATTCGTGAGCACAGTACAGTCGTGTTTTGATATGGAGTTCAGCGTCTGCAAGTGGAGGCATGGACATTTGGAGTTCTAGCACAACAATATGAGTCGACTGAGTAAACTCAGTCGACTCTGCCTTACATACTGCACTCCGTGTCTGCGCATATAGCAACCTCAACAATAAAAAAGTAAAAACATCACAACCAAAACTTGTTTTCAAATAAATTGGAATTTTGGTTTACGATTATCAAGTTCAAAAAAAGGAGCAAAAAAAGAAGCGGTCTGTGCTGGGGTATGGTACTTGCAAAAAGGAAGCAACTCCACACAAGCAACAACCCACTGTCTGTGGCTGAGTGTTGTTTACACGCGCGTGCCGTTGACGATCAAGTCGAAGCAGTACGGTTCGAACTCATCGGAAAGCTTCTTGACGTTGACACCGACGTTAGGGTCGTTGCTGAGCGAGAGGAAGCAGTCTGGCGGGCCGAACGCGGTGACCGCGGAGAGGAGGTCCAAGCACGATTGCTCCACGCACATGATCGCCTTCTGTTCCTTGGTTGGCTCCCCCTGTGGAGGGATGAACGTCCACTCGGAGAGAGCCTGGCAGACCTCAATGTTGTCCGAGACACCCTCTTGGGCAAGAAGCGGCGTGAGGGCGACGACCTGGTCCGATGTGCACAACGTGGACGAGTACGCCGAGACAGAGGCGATGGCGCAGGCAGCGAGAACAAACTTGAACATGGTGGTGGAAGGTGTTGTGGTGGGAAGCTGGGAAATCCGAGAATGAGCTCTTTGGTTTGCGTGGGAATCGTGGTTCCTTTGCCTGCAGGTGGGTGGGGAGAGGAGTCCTGTGGAGGAGGAGGCGAATCCGTTGTAGAGTAGGTAATCCACTGTGTTTGCCTTTGTAGAGCGTAACCCAAGCTGTCAGGATCCGTGACATGGCATCACAACATTGTGGCTGTTCCATGTTCAGGTAACAGCCAAGCAGTCCCGGAAAAACTCAAATTTGCAAAACCTGCTAGTTTATGCATTTATTATACCTCCTCCGATATCAAACTATACCCTGAAATGAACCCCAATTTGAAAATCTCACCATCCATGAAACAATCAGCCAATGTATCCGCACATCGCCAGGCCATCGTCTCCACCAAGAACGGACGCGGCTATTGTGGCCATTGCGTGATGCATTCTGGAACCAGCGTACAAGAGCCCGGTAACTCAAGAGCGGCGTCCATCGCAATCCATCAAGACGCTGTTGCCATCGAAATATGGTTGAGCTGTATGATTTCCAAGCCTTTGCAGTTTGGTCGCAGCTAAGCCCAAGAATCCTACCAGTACGCTCCTGCATTGCGGTAATTCCGTCAAATTCTGACGTGGATCGGGTGGATCACTCCCACGATCAGATTGCTTCCATTCAGAATCGAATGGAACGTTCGAAGATCGAAGAACCTGCTGCCGCTGTGTTTATGATGGTGATCGTGAGGTGTCCTTGGCATCCAGTGGCTTGTCTATCACACCCGGTGGAGTGGGACGTTGACAGCAACTTTGAGCTTGTCTATGGCCAGCGGGACAGGCACTTCGTTGTGTGATGCCACTCAAAAAAGTGCGTGGCGTCACGGCATCAGAGCCCTTCAACTTCAGCTCCTTGGCCTTTGGCAACTTGTTAATCTTGCAACCTTGCTGAGACGGCAACACTGTGGTTACACTGGTTACACACCGTTCCACGGATGGTGTCCTGATGCCGGACGCGTCACGCCGCCATCCAAACGAAGGCGACTGTGATGAGGATTTTTTTTTTGATCAGGCCTGTTCAACAGGCCGTTGGCAGTGATGGCTTTTTCAACGAGACAGAGAGAATCTTTGATGTGCCCAACAGAACCAAAGATCCTCCTGGCTGCATGCAAGCCCGCCATGCAGTCCAAGTTGGTCCAAGTTGGTCCAAGTTGAAGTGCATGGCGGTCTTGCAACCAGGATCTTTGGTTGGACCTCCAACTCCTTTCACACGGTACCGGTACAGTACTGTGCAGCGTTCCTTTCCTTTTCTGTGGTTGAGCCCCAGCTTCAAGCTGGAGTCCAAGCTTCTCCCACCCAAACAGGCACCCATGACTGGGTGCCTGAGGCGACTTCGAATCCAGGGGATGCTGAATTCATGCGCTGTGACTGACTGTGAATGCATTGGGCTGCTGCACTGCAACCGTTCCACTGTACGATACAGTACCTGCCACGCTCTGTGAAGAGCCCCGGAAGGAACCCTGGTGCGGCAGCTAAAGAAGATGTGGCGATTTCTCTTGGTGTCACTCCACTGATACACAGTACCGTGTACAGTTGAAAACAATTTCATTTTTTGTTGTTGTTTGCCAGTGTATTTTGTTCAATACAATTATTATGCTGCTGTGGGTGGCAACACCCCCAGCGTTTCTAATTCGTTGCGGTACTTGGCCACTTCGGCGGCGTACCGGTCGTGGTGGCGGATGTACCGCAGTCGCAAGCCCAAGTTGAGCCCATAGGCGATCTTCGGGTACGGCGGCTCACTGGGCACGACAAAGTTATCTTCCAGTGTGGCACACGAGCCATTGACACTCGCGTAGGCCGTGAAGGACGCCAGCAGCACGTCGTTCCAGTACTGTTCTTGATGGGGCGTGAGCTGTGCGGCGGCGGCGACGGCGCGTCGTCTCGAGGCAGAGTTTCTCCCAGAGGCAGACGTCGCACCCCCACCTGCCAATCCACTGGAAGAACGAGAACTACTATTCGGACTGCCACTGTAGATGGCGTCGCCATTTTCCATCAACCCACTGGTGCTGCTGCTACTGCCACTGCGGCGGCGGCGGCTATGGGTTTGCAGCCATTTGCCCAACTGAAACCCGCTGGCTTCCACGGGCCATCGGTTGTCATCGGACGGCACAGTGAAATCCTGGTCCATGACCGCATGGTCGCCGTACACTTCTTTGTAGATCACCAGACACGGCTGCACGACTTCGCGGTCCACCGCGGTCGTGGACTGCGGTAAAGTCCAGGAAAACCCAAGCGTCTTGAGCTCGTCGCGGTGCTGGTCCACTTGGCGCCGGTACTGTTTCCGGGCTCGGATCGCACTCGCGGCCGCGCCAAGCCGCAAACCATAGGCCTTTTGAGGCCACGGCGCCTCGTGGGGCACGATAAAGCGACGCGGCACAGCCTCACAGTCGTTATGGAGCGCTGCGTACACGCGCAACGCGGGCAAGATTTTCTCACTGAAATCGCTTTCCACGATCTGGAATTTGAAATCCAGGGCCTCCAGCTCCTCCAGTGCATCGGCGACTTCCACCGAGTCACGTCCAAACTTGCGCACCAGCTGCAACTGGCGGCCTAGATGGTACGTGCGCGCTTCCACGGGCCACGGGTCGCTATCAGGCACGATGAACGTGACGGGCACGTCGCTGTGGCCGTACATTTCTCGATAGCAACGCACCGCAGGCAACAATTGCCGCGCCCACCGGCCAAAGAGCACGTTCCAGCGGAAGCCCAGCTGACGCAGCGCCGGTTTGCTGGCGGTCACCTGGTCGGCAAAGACCCCACCACCGTGGAGCATCGTCTGCACGACGTACCCGAGAGGGTACCCCCACGCCGCTTGTGGCCAGGGGCGCTCGTTGGGCACGACAAAGTCTTCCGGGATCTCATGGGATCCGCAGGCCGTGGGGAAAATCTCCAGCGATGGGAAAACGATCTCGTCCCACACACGCACTGCGCCCTGGTCCGCGTCAAAGGTACCCAGTTCTTGCAGCTGGTCTCTACAGTCAGCGACCGTGTCTTCTTCAAAGGACCCGTTCTTGAGACACGCGTAGAGCGTGCCGAGCTTGGTGCCATGGAGTTCTTTTTGCCAAAGCGTTTCGTCGCGGTCCATGGGCACGACAAACTGTTTCGGCACGTCCCGGTGGCCAAAGACTTCGTGGAACCGTTTGAACGCTGGCATGAAAAGCACTTTGAGTTTGAAATGGTTTTCGGTCCATATAAAGTCCATCTTGTTCAGTCTTGCGCGCTGCTCTTGCGCCATGGCCTCCCGCTGCTGGCGCAGCAGCGCCACGGCAAAGCCCAGCTTGTAGCCCCACGTACACGGCGGGAACCGCGCGTCGTCCTTGGGCACGACAAACGGGAACCGCACAAACGTATGGCCGAAGATTTCTTTGAACTTGTGGAGCGATGGCAAGAGCTGCATTTCCCACACGTACGTTTTCCAGTCGTCGTACGGGAACCCGACGCTCTTCAGCATGGACTTTTTGTAGTCGTTTGAGACGCCGCGCGAGAAGTTGCGCACACGCACACCAAGCTGCACGCCCCAGAGCTCTTCCGGCCAGGCATCGGCATCGCCGCTGGGCACGACAAAGTCGGGGGCCACAAAGAAATTGCCCTCTCGTTCGTAGTAATGGCGCAAGGCGCGCAAGAAAAGCGCGTCTTTGTCGTTCTTCGGGACCATCGGGGTGCGCGCGGTCTCGTGGACTTCAGCTGCGACCGTTTCATGGTCTTTGTGGTCCGCCGCCGTCGGCGTCGTGGAAGTTGTAGTTGTGCTGGTGCTCAACCAGAGACGTTGCAGCGCATGGGGGCGCTCGAGTGCACCCCACGACGCACGGGAAGCGGTGGATGGGAGCAATGGAGTTCCTTGTAGTAGCGGAGCGCGTTGCAGTCGTCGCCGGGGCAGCGAAAGCGCCGCCACGACAGCGCGGCGCGTGCGGCTGACCACCATCTAATGGTTAATGTTCCACCACCCGTCGAAAATGCTCGAAACGTTTGTTGGATGTGGTTGTGGCAATGGAAAACGTACTTAACGAGAATTGCAATCGTACTTAACAGATCACAGCATTTCTGATGGTGAAATCTCCCCTTCAAGAAGGAAGTTGACCCAAATCCAAAATGGCAACTTCATCCAGCGACAACTCCGCTGCTTTCCACGTGAGCTCCGAGCTCGTTGGCCACGATGGAGCGGTATGTACACTGCGTATAGTCCATGAACTTGCCGGTTACTCTACAATTACTAACTGGTGATGGTTGTAGGTGCGAGCAATTTGCGTGTTGGACAACGATGTGATCGTGACAGGCGCTATGGATACCAGTGTTTTGAGCTGGATTCGCGACCCCAACGCAAGCGAACCGGGCGCGTACATCGAACTGCTAAGTGCGCGGCTCTATGGCCATGAACACTGGGTCACCGCTGTACTTCGTCTGCCGGCAAACATCTTAGGAAGCGCGCCGAATGGCGGCTTCATCACGGGCTGTATGGACAAGGCGATCCGCATCTTCACGGTTGAGGGCGTGCTCGTTTCGATTCTGCTAGGCCATGAAGGTGGCGTGATCTCACTGGCGTTCTCAGGCGACGGCAGCCGTTTGCTCTCTGGCAGTTGGGACGGCACGGCGCGCGTCTGGGACTTGACGACGTCCCAGTGTCTCCACGTGCTCGACGGCCATGAGAACGGCGTGTGTGTGCTTGGCCTGCCAAACAACGTCATTGTCACAGGCTCCACGGGCAGACAAGTCGGCAACAGCGTTGTGGACTTTCAGTTGCGTTTCTGGAGCGACTACAAGCTCACCAAGACCGTGCGGGACCACACGGGACCCATCCGACAGCTCGCGCTTGTGCCAGAGATCGGCTTTGTATCTTGTTCGAACGATGGCTCGCTTCGTGTGAGAACGCTGGATGGCGATATCGTGGCCGAGATGCACCACCCGTTGAATGCGGAAGGCAAGCCCGGGTTTGTGCTGGGCGTGGCCGTTTTGCCTGGAAGTAACTTCATTGTATCCGCCAGTGAAGATTGCACCACGCGCGTGTGGACCGCCGATGGCACGCTTGTCCAAACGATCGACCACCCAGGTGGGCTGTGGTGTGTCGCCGCACTGCCCAATGGTGATTTCGTGACCGGTTGCGACGACAAGACCGCGCGGATCTTCACGACCGACGTCTCGCGCCAGTCGCCCTCGGCACGGGCGCGCCTTGATGCGGCCGTGAACGAGGCCAAACTGGTCCGTGAGCGCGGCCCAAGCGGTGTCGAGATCGCGAAATTGCCCGACTATGAAAACCGCATCAACGTCATTGGCAAGTCGGATGGCCAGATTCAAATGTTTCGCAAGGCCAACAAGGCGTGGGCGTGCCAATGGAGTGGGCCGTCCAAGACGTGGGTCGATGTACGTTTGATTTTGATGAAAACTTGTCATGAGGGTATCCTACTCACATCTGATACTACCACGATGTTTCAATGTGTATTTTTTTTTGTGGACAACAGATTGGCGAAGTCACCGGGACGGGAAGCGGCGGGGTCGTGGATGGGAAGGCGTACGATATGGTGATCCCCGTGGAGATCGAGCAGCCTGGTGGCGTGCGCCACCTTGAGATCGGGTACAACCAAGGCGACAACCCGTTCATGGTCGCACAAGAGTTTATCAACCAACATATGCTGGAGCAATCGTACCTCCGAGAGATCGCCGACTATATCACGCAGCGCTCGGGCGAATACCGACCGCCTGTGATCGGAGCAGCCGACGATGCGGCCGCGGCCAGCGAAGGAGCCACACAGCAATCGCTAAATGAGCCAGCGCGGCCCAGCTACAAGTACTTCCCTGTGGTTCGTGACCAACTCATTCGAAAATATGACTGGCGCGATATATTTTAATTTTCTCTTACTTTTGTTACTGTAGCAAACGTACAACAGCTTTGAAACGATCAAGATCGCCAAGCTGATGACGACTGTGAGGCAATTTAATGAAAAAGCGGACCAAAACGTGCAGCTGAGCGAAACCGATTGCAGTGTACTGGACCAAATCGCTGAGACGGTGCAAAAGACCCAGTTTTACCATTCGAGTTCCTTTGCAAAGGCTCACGTCGCGGTACTGCAGACTGCTGTGGCACGGTGGCCAGCCGAGCAAGTGTTCCCATTGTTGGACTTGCTGCGTTTGGTGCTGGTCCACCCTCAAGGAGCCGTCGTGCTGGGCAGCACCTCTGCGTCCGCGCTTGCTTCGCTTGTGGACCGAATGGTGCAACTCGCAGCGGATCCTTCGCCACAAGCCGTGCCCAACGCCACGCGGATGCTTGCGCTTCGCGTGCTCGTCAACATGTTTCTCCACAAAAGCGGACGCGATGCGGTGGCCGCCAAAAAGGCGCAGATCCTCCAAAATTTGCCAGCATTGGTCGTGCATCGCCAGAAAACAATTGCATTGAGTCTCGCGACGCTGCTTCTCAAGTACGTAGCCCCTCGCTCTTCTATCCTGCCCATCTCCTCTTTTGAGTTGTAGCAAACCTTGGGCTAATTTGTTTGGAACTGTACCCGCAGCCTTGCTCGTCTCCATGTGGAAACACCGACGTTGTTCTCTTCCGAAGATGTGCTTTCCATCGGTTCCGTGGCGATGGACCTGGTGATCGGCGCGCCGTCACTGGAAGAACTCGGCGAAGACGTCGTCGTGCGTGCGCTGGTCGCGATTGGCACACTGGTACGGTTGGATCATTTTCACTGGACAGTACAGTATTATTGGTTTATTCATGTTTTTTTTTAATTTTTTTTGTTCTTGTTTTTCGACAAACAGGCTTCACAAGGAACATCCCAAGAAACCACGAACGCCTTTGCCGCCCTTGTGAATGTGTTTGCAAGCTCCAAGTCCCCGCAAATCCAGTCCATGGCCACCGCCAGCGAATGTCTCGACGAGCTCACACAATGTGTTGCACTCATTTAAAAAAAAGAAAGAAAGAAAAAGAAACAGAAAACGTGCCGACATCGCCGCCCAATTTTTTGTTTTTTCTCGGCGAAAAAGAAAAAAAAAAATACAAAAAAAAAAGAAAAAAAGAAAATGAAAACAACAAACTCATCGATGTGATTTTTTGGGTTTTGGCCGACTGATCCAGTATCATCATGGACGGCTCTGTTAAATATTTTTTGTTTCCTTTCCTCGCATTTTTTTTGTTTGTTTGGTGGTCGGAGCTCCGCTCACTCGCTTGTATGCCGAACAGTACAGTCCCTGTCACAGTATACACAAGCTTGATCCCTCCTCTTCTCTTTTTCCTTTGTTTTTTCTTTGCATCCTCCATCTTTTTTTTTGGTTTCATGGCGATTGGAGACTGCCAGCTCTTCCAGCGGAGCCAACCACAAGCTCACGGAAACGCGAACGAAGCGGCGACGAAATATCCAAGCTGCGGCGGCAGAAATACTCGACGCTGGCGTTCCACGAGGACGTTTTGGTCGCCGTGTAGCCCACCAGCGGATCCGAGGACGCGGCGCCGGCTTCCACGAGACACTTGCCGCCGATGGCACCGCTTCCGCGACGCGAGGATGGGCCCGAGGACGAGCACCGGTGTGGGTGGCGCGCCGACGGCCGCAGCGCGCGGTGGGGGATCTGGATCGACTCACTTCGAAACGAGGACGAAGAAGGGGACGCAGCGGAGGAGGACGCGGAGGGGATGGAGGCGAACACCGACGCTGGCAGCATCAGATCACGATGACCAGTTCCAGTTCCTGGCAGTGCCGATGAGGAGGAGGATGAGGAGGAGGAGGACGGGAGCAGCACATCACTCACACATGAAAAAGACTTGGCGCGCTTCGCGAGCGGACGTACGCGTGGCGTGACGACACAGCACGAGTCATCGAAAAACTTGCGTTTGCGACGCCCGTTAAAGTCGAAACATGGCGATTTGTCACTCCCATACGATGGAGGAGCGGACAAACTCGTCGGAGGAGCATCCGAGGAAGCAGAGGAGAGCCCAATCGCATTCGCCATCCGCAACACAGAGGACGAGGAGGAGGACTCATAGTCGCAGAAAGGGGATGCCGAAAGGGACGCAAACTCTTGGTCGTCCACGTCCATCGTCCTTTGCAAGACCGAGGCAACGGGGTTCTGTGGGCGCTCGGGAGCGAAAACCACAGGCGACCGCCCACGCGCGATGGCGCCGCCACATGCAGACGAAGAAGCCGCTTCTTGGTCCTCTAGCGTCAGCCTTGTGTCGAGTTCTTGTTCAAACTCAAACATCATGTCCTCGTCCACGCCCTCATCTTCGGTGGAAAAGTCGAGGGTGTCATGGTTCATACTAACGTTATTAAGAACGGGAACGGTACTTGGAGAATGGTTCCGTTCCTGAGAAGCAAAGAACGGTTCTCTCGAGAATGGAACAAAATGCGTGTTGGTGCACCGGGAGGAGAACTGGGGGAGGAGAACCAAAAAAAGGAGACGAAAACCATTCGGGGGGATTCGACGTTTAGCATTGTGCCCCATACGATGGAGCGTGGCATACTGGCAGTGCTTACCGAGGATGTGATGGGCTCGAACCGGGTGTGCAATTGAGAAGTGCCCAATGCTCCGAGCCAACACAACACAGCAACCCGACCGAACGCTGCGGGTGTGGAGTCTGGAGTGGCAGTTCTCGTTGCGGCGGGTTTGCTTTGCTCTGCCCCTCTCATCAAAGTCAAGGCAGAGAGAACAATCAGCGGCCACCTTGGTAAACTACGTCATCCCCAAGGGAAACATATTAGATTTGGGAGGTCGGTCCACCAACTTGTGGGCAGAGGAGCCCAGTTGGCGTGGGATGATCCCGTTCGTTCCAATTCCAAAGAGGCGAACCATCAAAGTGTCGGTGAGATGAGTTTGGTTTGGTTGGCAACGCCCGCCCACCCCCATGACAAAACAACAGTAAAAACCCGCAGTCTTGTGAAACTTGGGCGTGATGCTCCGTTGTCATCGGAATAACCACCCTTCCGTTTTTGTTAAAGTATCTTCCAGCATTGCGGAATGGATCCACATGTGGGCATCTCATATCGCTGCATCATGTCCATGGACTCGCTCTTGCAACGTATGGAAATCATTCCAGCTCTCCGTGTGAAGACCGTCCTACGATAGAGTCCAACACTCGAAGTATCTTGTAGTGTCGTTTACAGTTTATGTCAGCGGTGTACCTACCGATGCAGACAGTGTACAGTGGGTTCCGCCAGGCATGGGGACCCCATATTCCTGTTCAGTATCCTTGCCCAGGAGGTCGCGTCGTCACCACCACGGCTGTGGTGGCATGGGATTTGTAAAAACCACTTTGGCATCGCGACCAACCGCGAGAGGAGTTGGATTCTGTGGATTTTCCACAGGAGCTTGGTTTTGTTGAAGCCAGCTTGTCGTAAATTACGGAAAACCTCTAAATTCTGATTTGTTGCAGTTCGCCATGGACGAAAGCTTGCAACCTGTCACCTTTTGTACAATGTCATTCACAGACTGTCAAAATTTATCAAACAAACTTGCTGTTGGAGCATGCTGCAAACCAATTCTGGGTTGATGAAAAATCCCAGTGCAGCACAGCATGAAAGTCCAATGTGCGTTCTTTAAGTTAGAGGCATGCTCAGGGAGCGACGCTTCTGGTTTGTCTTCGGGCCACTCTATTTGCTTGTTCCGCACACACTATTACCACCCAGTCCATTGGACTGTCCAGCCTGGACTCCAGGTCGCCTGGTTACCTCCCAAGAGTGTCCTGCCACACACAGTGCTGCACAGTACTGCAGAACACAGTTCCGTACGCACTTGGGCGAGGGTGGCTGCGACGTTTCGTGCCGTGGGTCGCTGGGACCATCAAGTTTTCGAACAACGGAACAAAGTTCCCAGTCAGACTTGCAGTCATTGGGCCACAAACAAAATTTGACAACACAGATCCTCTTTATTATAGATTTACTCGGACCCCTTTTGTCTCACGGAGGGCAAGAAACTTCCCCACTTGACACGAACTGGGGGTCACCAGAGAAAACTCGAAGGAATGAATGGGAATGGCGTTCTGCGGCTGCTAGGCTTTGGGTATGCGCAACATCTTGTACTGTAGTGGTGCACAGTACCAACGTGTGCGTGTTTTGTATGGTGTATCAACTCTTGCGCGTCCCGAGTCAATGCAATATGCACTGTAACAGACAATGCCATATCTTTTTTTCGGGTTTCGAGATCTTTGCACATGAAAGGTCGCGAACGAAGTCACCCCGCGACAGTGACTATCAATAGTGCCCTTGGCCCATTGACAAAATATCCACCCAAGCCAACTATGGAGGCGCAGCTTCGCATCGGTCACAGCCAAGCTCTTGCTGATTTCTGGCAACAGCAGCAGCAGCAGCAACAACACCAACAGCTAGCGAAGGACCATGATACGTGCACACTGTACGCGCACGCGCGCGGTCGCTGCTTCAACGTGACCTTCGCGACGCGTCCTCCCGCAGTAGCGAGTCTGGTCTTTCGGAACTTTTACGCTGCGTCCTTTCGCCTTGTGCAGCTCAACCTTGATGGATCATCGACTGTTATCCTAGATGAGTACTCGCTGATGAAGCACGCTCACTGTGAGGATGACGCGCAGAGCTGGCACGTTATCCACCTGGACCAAGGCTGCGTCAAGCCCGATGTGATGCGGCTCGAGTCGCTTCAGTTCTATATCTTTCAGCCCTCCACGGTATTTGAAACATGGGAACTGCAACACATCAAGCTGTACGAGTGTCACAGAAAGAACGACACCAGTGGGTTGCCTCAAGCCACAGAAATGGACCACACGGCAACCACTGCCCCCAAGCTCCAGGCTGCTACTGGTACTCTGTCCGCCCGCGAGCCATCGATCCACCAACTGTCGCGCCGCCTGTCACGCAGTTCGCTGCTCATCGTCGACGCGCGTGACGTGCGCGAGAAGGCCGCGCAAGCACTGACACTTGTCCACCAGCTTCGGCAACTTGTGCATCACCACGCAGCATGTTCACCATAAATAATAGCGTGTTAACGTTAGCTATGATACAGATTTCCGGTAATATCATGTATTTTACGGTAAGAGACTACGATGCGCTGCGGCTCGCAGCTGTGCGATTTCTTTGCGGCGTTCCAGGAACACATCTTGCGCCACGAGCTCGGTGAGCAGCGCAGTGCTGGCGTCATTCGCTGCGGCTGCGTAGATGCGCTCGTACCGCACGCTATGGAGCAGGCGGGGCACCCACTGGTCCTGGGCCATTTGCTTGGACGCAGATGATGATGTCGCGAGCTCGCCTCGTGTGCCTTTGCCCCAGGTAAACACCCGGCCTGCCTCCGTGACGGCGACATTGTGGGCGCTGCCACACACGATTTGCTTCATTGGATGGCCCGCGAGCGCCATGATCGGCGTGGGTTTGTCCACAAAACGGTAGGCCGAATCCGTGAGTGCCTCGTACCCGTCCAGCAGCGGCGACAGCGCCGGATCGCCAAGTCCTAACCGTCCATTTTGGCCATTTCCCCACGCGTACACGGATCCTCCTGGTTGGATTGAAATGGTGACGTCGACAAGCAGCTCACACTTGGCACCGTGGGGGTCGCTCTTGACAAAGGGCATAGCCCGTGGCGTGAGCGAGAGCGAGCTCGCGGCTCGTAAGGCGTCACTGTTGCTGTGGGAGATCATGGCGACGAGCTTGTCGCTTGTGTGGACATGCGGTAGCGATGACGGTGGCTGAGTGGTGAGGAACACTGGCGCGCCTTTTGTCTCGCCGTCCATTTCGATCGATTGCTCGTCCTGGACCAAGATCACACCGGCCGCGCCATTGGCGATCGCGCTTTCGATGCGGCTGGACGTCGTATCCACACGGTCAAAGCACCGCGCCATCCACGCCGGTGGCAGCACAGGCGGTTGGTCACGGCCATCCGCCTCTGCGTCCTCTGTTGCGTCTTTTCCATGGTCTTCCAGTGACTGGGACGCAAGGAAGCGGTCCAGAACTTCTCCAAACGTGACCGGGTTTTGTGGCTGATGGTGGTCAAGAGGAGCAGGAGCAGGAGGAGGAGCCCGAGACGATAGCGTCGACGTGCTGACCATAAACACGGGCACGTACACACCGGAATCCTCTTCCAGATCCAGTTCAAAAGGCTCCACGTCCAGGAAATCCAGCACTATGAGCACCATCAAGGCACCGGCTTCTTGGGCGGCCAGCACACGGCGCGTCATCTTTTCCACAACGCGCTCGCTCCATTCGTAGGCTTGCTTTCCGTCGGGCGTCAACGACCGTGTGAAGAAAGACGTGGCCATACCATTTGTTTCGTCTTCCACCGCTTGGCTCTCTTGTGCGTCGTCATTCAAGTCGCAACTGCTTTCATTGAACACCACGATGGAGATGCTGTTAGGCTCCATGTACTCCATGGGCATGACCTTGCGGATGCGTCTCGGCAGCCCCATGAGCCGCTCGCGCATCACCGCGTGGAAGAAATGGGTCGCCACGCCGCGTTTGGTGAGCTTGCCTGCCGCTGTGTTGGACCCACACAATGGGAACTCGATCATGGGCGGCAAGCCTGCGGCGTGGGGCGTCTCGAGCTCCAGGTCTTGCTCTTCCTCTAATTCCACTTGTGACTTGTTTTCCGTGGGCAGTAAAATCTGCAGGTAGTACCCTGCGGGCTTGCCACGGGGCATGACGACGAGTCGGTCTTGCACGTGGCCGTGGAACCACAGCATGAGCAGTTTGTCCCAGCCAAATTTGCGAGCCACACCAGGGAAACAGTGGAATACATGGGCAAATTTGGCGTCATAGGTGACGAGTTGGGTCACGTCGCTGAGAGAAAAAGTGCTTGCGCGCTTTTTCCACAAGGTATGCGCATCACCACTTGGCAGTGGACGGCTGTCCTGGTCCTGGTCCTGGGCGTCGGCCCTTGCTGTTGCCTGCGTAAGAGCTGAGTCGTCTTGCTCTTCTTGCTCGGTGTCGCTGTCGTCAATATCGTCTACATCACAGTCCACGAACACACACGTCCACTGCTTATCGTTGGGTTGACAGAACAGCTTTGCGATCGTGTCCTGGCCACACGACCAGCTTGGTGAACAGGCCAAATAGATCTGCTTGTCCCCACGCAGGCCGTCGCTGCGTCCTGGGATCGTGAGCCACACGCTGCTGCCTTCGCCCAACATGTGGTGGTCGCCCACACTGATTTGTCTCAGCTGCAGCGGCTTGAGCGTTTGCTCACCGAGCATCTCCACCGGTGTAAACGCGTGTTCCTTGTCAAACCCGAGCCGCTTGCCCCAGTTGCCCCACTCGAAGACACGCCCGTGCTCGGTCAGCGCCACTGAATGGTTTTTCTTGCAGGCGATTTGGATCACGCGCTGGTCGCTCAGTGCGAGCACGGGCTCGGGCTCCGGTAGGTACGTGTAGGCAGAGTTCAGCATGTACTTGTCCACAAACGCGACTTGGAAACTACTGTGCGCGTCGCCGTGGCCCAGCTGGCCCTCGGAGGCCTCGCCCCACGTGAAAACATCGCCCTCGCGACTCAGTGCGAGGCTGTAGTAGTCTCCGCAGACCACGCTTTGGATCGGGATCGGGTCGGCTTGCTGCGACGGCGCGCCTTGGAAATACACCAGCACCGTGGGCTGCGCCAAGTACTCGTACTCGCGTGCGTCGCGTTCGTCGTAGTAGGACACGTACCGTTTCTGGCCATTGGTACGCGCTAGTAGCGTCTCCGACGCGCCGTGGCCCAGCTGCCCGTGGTCGTTAAAGCCCCAGGAATGCACATTCCCATCGCTTGTGAGCACAAGCGCGTGGCTCAGCCCACAGGCCAGCTGAAGCACAGGCGTAGCCGATGGGAACCGGAACGCGAGCTTGCTTGGCATGCTCTGTGTGAGCGTCACCTTTAGTTCTTGTTTTTCTAGGGCATCGTTGGCTTCACTGGAACATACTCGTGGCAGACTTCTTCCCCAGCAAAACAGGGTGCGGCGGTCACTTTGCAGCGCCAGCGCACAGCTTCTTGAGAGCGCGACGTCGCAGATCTTGGCGTTGAGAAGCTTGAACGTCTCCACGAGCTTGAGTGGCGCTGGCTGCTGCGAGGAAGAAGACGCACAACCCGGAATACACGGCCCAGAACCGGCAAGGAACACGCCGCCGTTGGTGGCATTCGTCTCGGCCTCGGCGTGTTGCTCCAGCACTTTGGCGAACTGATACTGGCGCAAAAACTGCTGCAGCACCAGCGCTGAGGACTGCCGTTTTCGTTGGTACTCGGCCTTTTTACGTGCCACGAGACCCTGCGAACAGCAGCGCCGCCATGTGGATTGGATCAGCAGCGCCGCACTGACGCGTCTCTTGGCCAAGCGTCCTTCCATACTCACGTACTGTTTCAATTGGGTCTCGTACTGTTGTTGTTGCCTATGCAGGGCATCACGGTACACCGCTGGAAGAGAAAGCCCATCACATCTCATGGCGCCGCCAAAAGTGAACGGGTTGCGCAGTTCCTCGCCACTGAAAAGCGATACAAACCGTAATAACGCAGCGTTTCCATGGACAAATTCCATCAGCTGGGTGGCCGTCACACTCACTTTTGTTGACGCTGCTGCTGCTCCATTGTCCAGCGACTGGTTGTTGTTGCTGTCTTTACAATGGACAGCCGAGGCGGCTAGCCGTCGCGCAACGTTGGAGATCTCCATCTTTTGAGCTTTCCACACGCGGTGGATTCCGACCGTCGCCTTGCTGGTGCCTTGCATGACACAAAGGAAAAGCTGCGCCAGGTCGGCCTCTTTGAAAATGGGCTCTTTCTCTTTGTTATGAGCAGCAGCATTCGCAGTGTCTTGGAAGAGCGTGAGAAGCACACGGCATTTATGCTCCACGCTCCAAATCGCCCTTGACACGATGACCATGGCCGCTAGAAATTCCATGGCGTAGATGTTTGTGCTGCCCTTGGCAAACGTCGTGAACACGTGGTCCAGAAAAAGGTCCAGCACTAAAAGCGTCGAGGCCTGTGGCTGCTGATTCTGATCCTGTGGATTCTGATGCTGCTGGTCCTTGCCGTGTAGCTTGGCTGGTGGCGTCAAAATATCGTTTTGGACGGGTAGAGCCACGCGAAGCGGATGGAGAAGACTCTCATGTTGGCCGTCGTTGGAAAGCCACGCACGAAATTCCACGACATTAAGAAACCGCGTGGTCGGGCGGCGCTTCAGTTTGTCGTACAGAACCATGGCGTCTTGCTCTGTGAACCAAAACATCAGAGGAGCAAGCTGTGGCCACACGGAGACGTCGGTGCTGTTGTACTCGAAGCTGGCCGCGATATGTTTCATGGAGACCGGTTTAGTAGGAGCAGACCGTCGCCGGGTCTCGGTCGGTGGTGGCGACGCTGCCGCCATGTTGGAGTGCTCGGCGCCCATGCTGTCACCAGCTAACCACTGCAGCAGTATTGACAGTGACCAGGATACTTTAAAAGTCGCGCCGTTTCAAGATCGCATTTTGCGGATCAGATTCAGAGTTAGAATCAGACGACGAATCCCAACCACCTTGGAGAGACCCGTTTCAAAGTTCCGTCTTCATGTCGCGGCGATCAAATGGCAGCTATCTGGTACTTGCGAGTGGTGGCGGTAGCAGTATCGGTATCACTGCTACGGGTAAGTCACGCGTGGAGATCGCGGCGCTGAGACATCTACGAGAACTTTACGAGGCGCTTGCACCTTTCCCGACAACACCACAGCTGCCGTCAGCACGGCCCCACAGCAGCAGCAGTCGAGGACGTGTCCTGGAAACCGTTCGAGCGCTCCAGCAAAGCCTCGAGACGCGAGCTGGTGGTGGTGGCGATTTTTCTCCTTCACGACGAGCCAACCGAGAGATTTTCAACCAATGGCTCACCGTGGAGACGCTCTCGGTCGCCATCGACCGCGATGCCGTCGCTCTCGCGCGTGAGATCCAGCAGTGTGAGCTCAAAACGTGTGACGTGGCTCAGCTGCCCATGGATACAGACACCACCACCAACAGCAGCAGCAACAGCAATCGAGAAAACCCTTTGGAGTCGAAATGGCTCGTCTTGAGCGAAGTGATGGGCCACGTCGCTTTCGAGTCGTACGTCCATGACTTGTTCCACGAGCTCCAGGTCTTCCGCAGCCACTATGGGCTCTACGGTGATACGCTCAAGAGATTCCAAGACCGTGTCAAGCAAAAATGCATCGGTGCGCACCGCATTCGTGAGGTTGTGAGCCACAGCGAGTGGCTCGTGATCGCCAACGCTGCGCTCACGTCGCTGGACATCGACGACGACGTCGACGCAGCTCCGTCATCGCCCATCCTGGTGTCCCACTTTCCTGTGCTCATGCAGCACTGCTCGCCTCCGCCGTCTTCTTCCGTAGACACTGGCAATGCAGTTGTCGTCGCGGAGCTTCTGAAGCTTCTCCAGTGGCTGCCTCCACCACGCGAGCGGCTCGTGGCGTGGTGCTTTGCTCAAATCGGAGACGTTCGCCGTGGCGTCGGCGTCGCTCCTCCACCGGACGGCATTAGACCCCACAAGCTACGCTCACTGGCCAAGCAGAGCCACTCCGACGCGCGCTGTTCCCAAGATGAGCTCACCCAAATCACACACTGGCTGCCTCAAACTACCCACGGAATTGTGGACCCACTGGACGAAAGGATGATTACGATGGATACGTTTCTGGATTTCCATGTCCGCGTGAGTGACGCCTGTGGAGATGAAGATGCGATGTTTATTGGCTATCTAGTGCGACTGTGGCAGTTTGAATGTGACAGCCCCGTGGTCGCGACTGTCATGGCCAATTTGGAGCAACGCAGTGGCCAACGCGACGCGCAAATGCGTAAGCAAGAACTGGCGGTGAAAATCGACCATTTACGGACCGTTTTACCGTCCAAATTAACTCATTTACGGCTCCAAATCGGTCAAATTTCGGCTCTTACGATTGAAAAAGGGTCCCAATACGACTTCATGTTGACTCTTCAGCCACAAGCCATTGGATCGCTTGTCGGGCTTCGTGTACTTCGGCTTGTCGATGTCGGGATGAACGAATTCCCAGCGTTTGTCGCTCGACTTCCACTGCTGGAAGAGATGGATCTGAGCGAGAACAGGCTGGCGCGAGAGCCGCTGCCCGTCGGAGCCATCGGTGGCATGAAGGCACTCAAGACGCTGACACTGCGTGGCTGTACGCTCCGTGACCGCAGCTTTGTTGTGCCACTGGCAGGAAGCTCGGAGACCAGTGCCACCTGGCAAAGCCTCACGGCGTTAGAGACACTGGACATGGCACACAACGAATTGACAAGCATCCCAAGCGTCGTCGTGCAGCTACGACGCCTCACGTCGTTGAATCTTGCATCCAACAAGCTGAAACAGAATGGAATCGCGTTACAGGTAGCTACCCAGTGGAGTGACCAGGGGTTCCCAAGGCTTCGGGTGCTTGATCTCCGTGGCAACGAACTCACCACGCTACCAGAGGCTGTGTTTACCACTGGCAAAGCGACATTGGAGAGGCTGTACGTGCAGGACAACCAGCTGCTAGAGCTGCCCAAGTCGTTTGCAGCGCTGGAAGCGATCCGCGAGGTCGCGCTCTCACGAAATCGATTGCGCAACGTGGGCCACATCAACATGACCGCTCTTCTATTGCGATGCTCCGGCTGGACTGCTCTCTTGCTGGAGGAGAACCAGCTCAAGATGTTCCCATTTGAATCGCCACAAGGATCAGTCCAGCGGCTATCTATCCAAGGACTGCAAACCATCCACCTAGCAAAGAACACACTGCGTGTGCTCCCGGAGTTGGCGAACCTCGTCTTTGCCGGCTGCCAAGAACTGGATCTCCACAGCAACGCGATCACCGAGATCTCGGACCATTTCTTCCAGGCGTTCCCAGTGCTTCGCGTGTGTCAGCTTCAGAAAAACGCGATCACTGTGCTTCCGGCCTCACTGACGTTGTGCCAACACCTGGAAGTGCTCAACGTCGCCGAGAACAAGTTAGCATCCGTGGCGCCAGAGCTTGTGCGCTTGCGGAAGTTGACGGTGTTGAGCCTGAGACAGAACCGCATCACGACGATCCCGACCGAGTGGCACACGTTTGCATCAAACCACAGGCCACCAGAGCCACCGCTTAGGCTTGGGCTTGGACAGCGTTTGCTGCATACGCTGGAGTTGCAAGGCAACCCATTGCGCAATAAAGTGCTCCAGTCCCTAGTGGACGGTGCGCACAGCGAGCAGCATACAGGCTTCAAGTCTAGTGCGACTCACTTGTGCGAGACGTACTTGCGCAAGCTGATCGACACGCTCAAGCCGAGCGTGCCTGTGGAGCGACTGGCGCGAGCACTTCACGTCGACAACGAGGAGGAGGAAGAAGAAGGCAACAGTGAGGGCGACGACGACGGGACGGAGGCCAAGACGAGACGCAAGAGGAGGTGGAAAGGCGGCGCTCGATTTGTGGTGCAGTACGTGGAGACTCAGCTACGCGCTTGTTGTGACGACCACGCGTTGTTGCTGGTGGCAAAGCCAGCCTTTGTCAAGTTGCAACAGAGACTGATGGTCGCGAGCACCAGCAAAGAACGGAAGCTCATCAGCGAGCGGTTTGCTTGCCAACAAGACGGCGCTGTGGTCGATGGGTACGCGTTCCTCTGTGGCGTGGAGCAAGTGGGTTTGTTCAATGGGTTCCAGCCGCTTTCGCAACAAGGTGATGGAGATAGAGGAGCAACAGCGCGATGCGAGTCTGTGCGCAAACCCGTTGATGTCGTGACCTCGATTTTGCAGTATCTTCACGTTGCTCACGACCACAAGACGCGCGTGGTGCTGGCGGAGGAGCAGGAGACGAAGCCACCGTCTTCAGCTTGTACCGCTCGGCCTCGAACCGCTCCACAACAGCGTCCTGCACAGCAGATAGCCAAGGCGCAGGTACCCAGAAGTACCGGTACGCCTGCTCGTCCATCGAGAAACCAACAGCAAGATGCAAAGAACAAACGGGACACCAGGGAATCCAGTGTCGCAAAGCAACGGAGCAGTGAGATGGACCGACAGCGCGCGCGCATTCAAGTGCTAGAGCAGCAGTTACTGGACCAGCAACTGCTGCGAGTGACGGAGCAACAGCCGCCACAACCACCTCGTCGTGGTGGTCTTGGTCTTGGTGTGCCGGTATTTCCCGTGGAGAAACACGAGCCTGACCAGCAAACGTCCCGAGTGATGGTCCACATCAAACAACTCAGCCATGCTGCCAGCAGCAGCACTGGCAGTGGTCCACCGACAGAGCAAGTGGCGATCGCGATGGCAGCCCACCAGTCTGTGGTGGAGCTGAAGCAGGCCATCGCCCAAAGACTTCAAGTACCCATCGCACGGCAAGTTCTGATCGCGAGACGAGCTACAGACCATGTAAACGTGCGCCTTAATGATGACAGCCCACTGGCTTCTTACTGCCTCCCACTCGCCGATCCATCACGACGATGGACAGTGTCGCTTCTGGTCAGCGATCAATGGCAAATCGATTGGTCGTCTTTCCGCCAACGCGCCACATCCATTGGATCCAAGCAGCCAGCAGCTAAAGAAGATGTGGACTCCTAGAGACAGCAAGCCAGTGGAGTCTAAAACTGAATGAATGATTGGGCTTTCCGCTTGCCATGGAGTGCCATACACTCGTCAGGTTGTCAGGTCTCAGAAAAATTAATTGTCAGCCACGAGATCAAATTGTGCGACCTTTCGCGTCCGGGTCTGCAAACGTGACAAACGGGTCAACATATGGGTACAGCATACAAAACTTCAGTACACTCTCACCCTCAACGAACCCATATTTGCCGCCAACCCGCCAGTCTCGAAAAAACTCATTCCCGCCACAAATATCAGACCTCCAGATGTTGAGGAAGCCTTATGGGCTCATACCATCCGAATTCTCCATCGATGGCAGCCAGTCGCTATGATAAAACTCGTCAGTGCCGTACCGTTTTGTGGTGGATTCTATTCTCGTTCTCGTCTCTCCCAGCATATTGTTTACTGGCTCCAGGTTATTATGATGCCCACGTGGAACTGCTGCTGCGGGTGGCTGGAATCTGCCAAGCGTCAACCGTCTTGACATACTACATATCGGCCCATCGCCATTCTCGTTTGTGTTCATTTCCACCATCTATACAACGCTACAGTACGGTACTAAATGGCGTCCATACCTGACGAGCACCATCGCCGTCGAGCCAGCGGCTTCACCAACTCCATGTCTGCCGATCGCGACGAGCGGATCCGCCAGATCGACGCCGACAAAGCCATTCTGACCCACGTAGCGATCACACCACGCGAGCTTCTGGTCAAGAAAGACGCGCGAACAAACTGTGGGTTTTGTGAACGCAAATTCCGCGCATTCAGCCGCAAACTCCACTGCCGTTGCTGTGGCGAAATCGTGTGTAAAACTTGCTACCGCAAACGCGAGGTCCAGGTCGGCGCGCATGTGTCGGACGTGCTGCCCGTGCGGCTTTGTCTGGACTGCGTGGACAAGGCGCTGACCTCCCACACAGCTGACGGTAATGGCCGTAGTGTGGTGTCGTCCAGTGGCGACGTGGAGACGAGCGTATGCAGTGGCGGTTCCCAGTTATCGTTTGCTGACCGACTCGTGCAAAGCTTCAAATCGGTCGGCACGACGAGCAGCACGATCAGCGACAGCCTCGCCCAGATTGAACTGTCTGTGTATGATGACGACACGGACCATGAAAGCGCGTGCGGGTACGATACTGATGACGGAGAAACCAGTGACGATGAAGAGCGAGGAGGGCGAGCATGCTGGCTCTCCAGCAACAGCAACAGCAGTAGCCGCAGCAGTAGCCGCGTCAAGAAATCGGCTGTTCCGCTCAGTCGAGCCGATAGCCACATCACCAACAGCACAGCAAGTAGCAGTGGATCAAGGACGCTGGATTATGTGCCAGAAGATTCCAATCTGGGCGACTTTGCCACAGAGTTTGAACGTGCGGTGCAAGACAGTACCTATGAAGATGCCGAGACGGACGATGTGTTAAAGCAGTACAATGTCATGACCATGGGCCGCCAGCGCGAGTATGACGCGATTTGCGAGCTCGTGAGCTGCGCGCTGAGCTGCGGCGTCGCGGCGGTCGCGTTCATGGGCAGCAGCGCGCAATGGTACAAGTCCAAGATCGGCATTTCCCAGTCCCAGTTGCCTCGCGAAGTGGCGTTTTGCTCACGTCTTGGCAACGAGGCGACTGCAACGACGGTCGTCCTGGATGTGACACGGGACCCACGGTTTCAATACAACCCGCTAGTCACTGGCTCGGCTCGTATTCGGTTCTATGCGTCCACTCCGATCCGAGACCCCGCGAGCCAGCACGTGCTTGGCTCGGTATTTGTGATGGACACCGAGCCCAAGCGGCAGCTTCCGCCACGAGCGATGGAAGTGTTGGCGTACGCGTCGTCTGCTGTTCAAAGGCTCCTGGAGCTTTGCTTGAAAGACCAGAGGAAAGCCAAGCAGTTGCGTCGAGTGCGGTCCGAGCCACGACACGGTGCGATGGTGATCGAGGAGCTTGGAACTGGGCTCGATGTCCGCCGCGGCTCGCTATCATCATCATCATCCAAACCACAAGCAGAGAAAGCACGTGTGCGTTTACTGGATTCGGAAGAGCTACTCCAGGCTTTAAAGAATCCAGCACGTCCAGTGGCGGACGAGACGACAAGAAGAAACGGCGACCGCCTCCGACTGTTGAACCCTGTCACTAGCGTCGCAGAGCAAATGGTATCTCCACCACCACCAAGTATCTGCGATGAGATGCTCGTCAACATTGACACCACGCAGCAACTTCTCATGGCCTTGCGTCGCAGCCACAGCAGCAAGGCTTCCCAGGCCAGTTGTGGTGGTGCTGGTGGCGAAGTTGAAGTGTGAGGTTACTAACGCAATGTAGAACATGTTAAGTTAAATAAAAATTATGTGATTCGATAATATATGCAGCTTGGATTTGATCCAATCACAAGGCCGTATTGGAAATCGCCATCATCAAATCAAAAATCGAGCGGATCCAGTTCCCTCATTTCCAACGGAGAGAGCCCAAGATCTGCATATCACTCATGGACGCACCACCATCGAAGCTCGCGAATGGCGCGGAGCAAACCAGTGGGTGGAAGACCTTTGGGCGCAAGCAAGAAGAGCTGGCCGTGCATGGCGGCGGCGACCGCAAGTCCCCCTCGACGACCGAAGAGGAGGAGGAAGACGAGGAAGAGAACCCGTTCTCGCAGTACTACGGCATGCTTCTCCACCAGCAGAATATGCTGCAAGACCACGTGCGCACCAGTACGTACGAGCGCGCGATGCTGGAAAACAGCGCCGATTTCAAGGGCAAAATCGTGCTGGATGTGGGCACTGGCTCGGGCATTTTAGCGTATTTTGCAGTCAAAGCCGGCGCGAAACACGTCTACGCCGTGGAATTGAGCGACATGGCGTACTGCGCACGTGATTTGCTCAATGCGAATGGGCTGAGCGACCGCATCACGGTGCTCAAGGGCAAAATGGAAGACGTGGAGCTGCCCGACCATGTGGATATCGTGGTCTCGGAGCCCATGGGCTTTTTTCTGGTCCATGAACGGATGCTGGAAACGTACGTGAATGCAGGCAAAAAATGGCGCCGTCCTGGCAACGCATCGTTCAAGATGTTTCCGTCGATCGGCACGATGTTTGTCGCGCCGTTCAGCGATGAAAACATTTTCCGAGAACAAATGGCAAAAGTGGCGTTTTGGCAACAACGTGACTTTTACGGTTTGGATTTGTCGGCCATGCGCGCGCAAGCGGTGGAAAACCATTTCTCACAGCCCGTGGTGGGCTATTTCCCACCAGAAATGCTGTTGTCGTCGCAATCCGTGACCCACGAAGTCGATTTTTCGAGTGTCACCGAGACAGAACTCAATACGTTTGATATCCCCTTCCAATTTCAGATCGAGAAAACAGGTACTAACTTGCAGTTGAACTCTATAGCCAGGGCTAGGCTTCTCTCTCTCATTCTCTCTCTAACGGTTGTTGGATGGTTGACAGCGATCATGCACGGCCTGGCATGTTGGTTTACGGTCGATTTCCTGGGCTCCAGCTCGCGCGTCGTGCTCAGCACGGCACCGGATCAACCGGGCACCCACTGGTACCAGTGCCGTTTGCTGTTGCCCACACCCTTGGCAGTGAACGCTTCACAAAGTATCACTGGGAATCTTCACTTTGTCGCGAATAAAAAGTACAGTTACGATATCGAAATGGAAGGTGAGTTTCTCGCTCTTTTCTGCATGTTTGTGCGGGCGATCGTGAGGCTAACTCAAGTGTGTGTGGGTGGTTGTTTGAAACAAGTGTATCTGGATGGCACGTCCATCTCGTCGCGGAATCGCGTGCGCCTCCACGACCAAATGTACCACTACTTGTACTCGCCAGGAAATGGCTCCAACTAGAATAGAACAAGTTCCGGACAAACAGAGAAAGTAGAGAGGCGGGCTTTAAGTAGGAACACAACAGCAGGTAGTATTAAATAGGCAGCACCTCAAACTTCTTTTTTCGTCTTCTTCTTCTTCGGTCTTCTCGCTCCCCCGTGGTTCTTGCTTCTTTTTCTTCTTCTTGTTTCCCTTCCTGTCTTTCATTTCATCAGGAAGTAGTCTCACGGGAGGCGGTGGTCTTGATTTGGTACAGTTCGTAATGTACTCTTGCTTCATACATTCATGATATGTTCAATGGCTGTCTTGATACACGGATCAAAGAGATCCCGCGCCGCTGCCACCGCCGAGGCGTGGCTCGTCGAGGACGCCGATGCATGGGCTGCCGCCGCACTGGCGCGCGTGCGGAACAACGTGTCTTCCATTTTCTCGACCGGTTTGTCGACAGGCACGCCTCGGCCTTCGTACAGCGCGCCGCTTGCGCTGAAGCACCGCATGTACGGGATATCGACGGTCCAGTGGTTGGGCAGCCGCAGCTTGCGGGTCTGCGTGAGCGAGCCAGCCGACGGCGCGCCAATGCGGCACGTGTCGGGCCGGTTCATCAGCGAAAGCGCCAAGATCTCGGCCGTTCTAAGTAGTAGGAATATCATCACAAAAGGGGTTAAAAGCAGTGTGCGTAACCATATAAGACAAAACCGTACCCTCTGGTGTATTGGCTTTGCAGCACGACAAGCGGCCCATTGTACCGCAGTGCACGGGTGCCCCGTGGCACGTAATGCTTGCGTTTCTTGGTGAACCGTAACGGGTTACTGCCGGGTACTTTTTCATCGGTCAAGAACGCGACGGATTTCTTTGGGCCTGAAAAAAAGCTCGCGACTGACAACGCCGACACCAGCGAGCCGCCGCCGCGGTTGAAGCGGAGATCTAAAATCAGTGCATCCACGTCCCCCAGCGACCGCAGCACGGCCTCCAAGGCCCACCGCATGGACTCCAAGTCGTAAATCTCGGGCACTGCGACACTTTTGATGGTCGCGGTCGCGGTCGCCGCAGCCATGGTGGTCGTTGTGGTCTTGGTATTGGCTTGCTGGCTCCACACTGGCGCCAGCGCATCGAGCCGTGGCAGTGGGAAATCCACAAAGCCGTCCATGGCGTTGATGCTCAAGTACCCGATCCGCCACCCTGGACTTGTCTCGGCGTTCAAGATGCCGTACACAAAATGGTTGGCGATTTGGCGGCCGCCGTCGGTCAAGTGGCGCCGCTGCATGACGTCCATCACGGCCGTTTCGTACTTGAACCGTTGGCTTGTGAGCGGCGCCTTGCCAAATGCCGTGAGCGTCATGGGGCCTGTATTGTGTGGGCCAATGGATGCGATCGCGGGCCGCGTCACGCGCAGCGCCTGGTCGCCACACAACGCGACGCTTTCTTGGAGCGCGATCCACAAATCGTCTTCGCTTGTCGTGGTCGCGAGGGGCTCGCCAAAGACTTTGTGGACGGCATGCCAGTCCGTCTCACAGAGGCTGAAAAACGCATACCGGTCCCGCATCGCGGTCCAAAAAGTACGGTAGTTGAAGCGCACATCCCTTGAGTACGTGATCCGCGCAAAGATCGTGCGCACGACATCCAAGAACAAGCGCAAGAAAATGCCGTGGAGCGTCATGAGCACGACCAGCGTGCCGCCGACGATCGGCATATGGCGCCGCACAAAGCCCACGGGAAGGATCACCAGTGATTCGTACGTTTCCAACGGGTACAACACGCCATATTCAAGCAACTCAAGAGGCGAATACGCGGTGGGAAAAAAACACGAGAAGATACGGCACGGGGATGGGAACCGCCACGACCACGCCCATTTCCACCACGATACCGACTGACTGCTTGTACTGGAGGCGCGTTGTTTGTCGACGAGCACATGCGTGGTGGCAGAGGAGGCAGTGGTTGCCGAGGACGAGGAAGCCGCGGCAGCGTGGACAACGCGGCTCATGTTGTGACTGGGATGTGGACAGCAGAGACGATGAGGGGACGAGGGGGGACACGGATATATATCGATGGAAGGAAATTGTCTTCTTCTTCTTCTTCTTCTTCTTCTCTGGAGGGAAGTGCCGTAATACTGGCGAGTCCCGTTACCGTAATTACTTTGAGAAGTTGGTGCCAGTTTTTCGGGGAAATGGCATGATGAGGCAATCGCGTCGACGTTGACTGGAAGGACTTTTTGGGGGGAGGAACAGTGGGTAAGGATGTTACAAGGCGTGACACGGAGTTTGCGTAACTCAGTAGGTTGAAGTAGCCCAATAGTGACATTGGGTTGGTATTTGTTTTTAGTGACCGTTGCGCGATCTTGGCTTTCGAGAGCCGCACGAGTTTTGCGACTGTTTATGTGCAACAATGGCACCCAGTTTGATATTGAGAATGTTTGCTTCAAGCGCCCCCAGCTCAAAAACACTGAAGCAATGCACCACCAGTGGAGCCACCAACCACCCATTCAACGCTACTGTACCGGTAAGCTTCACTTTGGGTCCTTGCCCCACGAGCCCACAAGAATTTTCTCTGTCCATGGAGTCTCTTCCGCGCCAACAGCAGCACTGTATTCACAGGTGGGTGTGGGCGTTTTGCCTCGTAGATTCACTCAGCGGTCTATTCAGGAATGATTGTGACTTGGCATCCGTATCCATCACGGATAATTCGTGACAGCCATTCCCACAGCAGTGCTGTGCCACGTCTTGGCCAGCGAAAGTGTGCTGTCACAGCGCTGTCCCAGCACACTTTCGCTGGCCAAGTTTCGTGGCTCCGATGGCGGCCTGTCAAGAACCCACTTGGGACCACATGGGACGCGGCGCACGATTGGCCAGTTGGGTACACATTTTCGATCGCCAGAACTGCAGTACCCTTTCTTTGTCGGTTGCGGGCTCCGTATCTGGGGTATCATTCCGGGTTGAAGTGACCTACATTCATGGAACCCACACCTACAACCGCCAATGTGGCTCAAGCCACACGTGACGTTCCACCAGCGCTGCGACCAATGCAATCGGCCTCCTCTTGTCCATCTGACAGTCTTCTCACAACTCAATTTCACCCGCAGTTCTCACAACCATCTCCCAGGACAGCAGCCAAGAAAAACACCACAAACCAAGATGAACTTCCACTTCCAGTTTGCCGCCAGCCAAGTAAAGAAGCACAACAAAGCAGAAGACGCAGCACAATCCTCCAAGTCGCATGCACGCTTCCACAGTACCAGTACACGCTGCTGCTCAAGCAACGTAACATCGCTGGCGAGTGAGCCATCTTTGGAGGTACGGGTGCCAGTGAAGGAGAAGAAGCGACGAACCAAGGCGATGTGGTTACGTCAGCTGTTGGTCTCACAATCGATGCTGAGCCAAAAAGTTGGGCACGTTTGATTTTCGCGGATGACGACCCAATATATTCAAGCCGACAGGGCGATCGAAGCTCGTCGAGATCAGTAGCAAACTCGAACACATACACATTATTTCATACAATACAACCCAGCACTTGACACATTTGGGTTTGAGTTTGTATCTAACTGACTGGTAAAGCTGATGTGTCGTGAGAACGATTCCGCTTGGAGGGGAAAACTCCTGAGGGCGGTCTTTTTGTTTGCAGAGCGAATGATAGGGGAAAAGGCGACGAATTGCTACGATGCAATTGTGTTAGCTCATTGAGCTCGATTTGAGCTAAGCTCAATGTACCCGTAGAATCACGTGGTTGGAGTGGTTTTGCTTTCTCATCTCAAAATAATGTGCCAGCAACAAAACTAAAAAAATAATGCGGATTCACAATTACCATCATTCCACGTTGAACGACCATCATTCATTGTGACAATGGTGAGCAGTCATCAAGCAGTTCTGCACTGGACAGTATCCCTCTGCAGCAGAGCAGCAAGCAGCTCCACATGTGTGGGTACAAATCGCTGAGTCCTGAGTTGCAATGCAGCGTCCCGTCACACGAAATGCCGCATTTCGACCGGACCAACCTCCATCAGAGCCCCAAAGGGACATCGATACCCACACAAGTATAACCGCCCTTGTGATGGAAATATGGCGCAGTCATTGTTGGGCACATGGCGGAAGCGGTCTTGAGGCGAATGTAACGCTCGCCGCATGCTTGTTCATGACGATCGATCGACAGATGTATTCACGGCCACATGGCGCGACCTTTCTTCTCACGAGCTCATGCGCGTCGCCAGTCCTTGGCGTTCGGGTATGAGGCTACGCTTGCGCTGATGCTTGAATGGCGGCGGTATGAACACGTGGTTGGCAAACGATCAACGGGTGGTTCGTTTATTGGTCGTCTTGTTTGGCCGACCGTTGGAGACGCTCTGTCGCTTGTTGGGACGCATTCATTTTCAACCAAAAGGAGTGACAAATGCAGCGGTGACAATGCCACGAGGACTCAGCAGACAGCAGCCACCACTGATGGCCGGTGCGCTTTTTTGGCGGCGTTTACTCGATCCCGCCTCACTGCATTCTAAGATCCCACGGTCGTAAAGCCAACAAACGTATAGCAACGACAAGTTCGTGCTGGGATCACCCTGTAGGCTGCTGTCTCCATTGGATGTCTCTCCTCAATACGGCGGCGGGTTGAGGGCACCGATTGCCACGATACTGCATTAAGCAACCTGGTAGTGCGGTGTAACAGTGGGCGGTTTGTGTGGTGCCTGCAGAGTACTGTACGGGGCTGCTCTCGCGTGAACGGCCGCCCGATGCGTTCATCGCCCACGCCTGGTTCATGTCATCACTTGGCGCCTTGTCCAAAGGCCTCGCTGGCGTGGCCATCGATGACGCAGCGCAGTGATGACGTCGCCATCCACCGAACCACCAAGTCTGGATCGTGACATCATTGCTTGCTTGCTGACGGCAAGGCCTGACCAAGCACCATCAGGTTTCTCAACAAACCTGACCCGACCCGACCCGGTTTTATTGTGATGAAACAGCACCATAAAATATGCGGGTTCTCAAATATGGGTTCTGCAGGTCGGACCCGCTCGATGTTTTCTATAAACCTACCCTCCCCTGGAGATCTTGGTGACGAAAAGCTCTTTTGAACCGGAATTACATCATCGCTCTTGTGGAGAGTGACACTCCAATGGAACTCAGGAGCTCGCGGCCAATCGCCATGCAATGAACGCACCTTGGACTGGACTGGAGTCTGGACTGGCGTCAGCAACAGCATCCTCATCATCTAATACCAAGTGAGTGAGTGGACGGTCGGGGTGGGGGCTTCAACCTCCGTCAACCTCTCCAGCCAACTGCTTCGGACCCATTCATTCCACAACTCGCGCTGCAATCCGCAACAGCAGCAACAGCAGAAGCATCCATACACCATGGCGTCGCTTCTTGAGAGTTACTACAGCTGGGCCAATGCCACGGAAGACGCCTTGCTCACGTACATTGACCCGACGCAGGCGTACAAGCTCCACCCGATGCAGGACTACCCGCTGGCCAACTTTGCGAGCGTGTACGCCATCTGTGTGGGCTACTTGGTCTTTGTGATCGCCGGCACCGCGCTCATGAAGGCCGGCGTGCCCGCGCTCAACACCAGCGCGCTCCAGTTCTTGTACAACCCATTCCAAGTGCTCATCTGCTCGTACATGTGCATCGAAGCTGGCATCCAGGCCTACCGCAACGGGTACTCGCCCACGCCGTGCAACCCGTACAACGCTGAAAAGCCCGTGATCGCCAACGTTTTGTACTTGTTCTTTTTGTCCAAGATTGTCGATTTGTGTGACACGTTTTTCATCGTCGCAGGCAAAAAATGGAAGCAGCTTTCCGTGCTCCACGTGTACCACCACTTGACCGTGTTCTTTGTGTACTACATCACGTTCCGCGTCGGCTACGACGCCGACTCGTACCAGAGCATCGTGCTCAACGGTTTTGTCCACACCATCATGTACACGTACTACTTTGTGAGCGCCCACACGCGCAACATTTGGTGGAAAAAGTACCTCACCATGATGCAGCTCACGCAGTTTATTCTCATGAACGTGCAAGGGTACTTGTCCCACACGCGCCAATGCGCCGGCATGCCGCCGTCCATCGCGATCATGTACTTGGGCTACGTGCAGTCGCTCTTTTGGCTGTTTATGAACTTTTACATTCGCGCGTACATTTTCCCAGCCAAGAAAACGGTCGCCACGACGACCGAAAAAAAGACGTTGTAAAAAAAGATAATGATCCAAGGAACAGAAAGAAAAATACGAAAAAGGAAAAATAAATGCATTAACCCTTGCGTATGCGTTCGATGCCAAACTCGCCATGTTTTTCTTGTTGTTTTTGCCAAGGTATCATCGATGTCTCTGTGGTCGTTTTTTTTTTCATTTTTGATGAGCTCCTCATGAGCCAATCAGAATGGAAGAAATCTGAGAAAGTACAGCATGTTACAGAGCTATCCAAAGGGGCGACTTGAGCTGCTCGTGAGGTGGATGACGTGGATCCACTCGTCGTGGCAGGAGGCAGCGGTGGCTTGGTCGTGGTGGTCGTCGCCTCAGCGAACTCTTCCTCCAACCCGAGCCGAAGATGGGAATCCGCGACTCGATACAAATACCCGACACGGCCAAGCAAGATCACGGCCTCGTGCTTGTCTGTACTGGTCAGTACATGATACACGAGCCGCAGAGCCCACAAGAAACTCATTATCACTCAGCTCACAAAGAATGGCATGATGCGAGTACAGTCCAGATACGCTCAGCCAACGGGGACGACCTGAGCGCGCGACGCGGCTGTCGTGACTTTAGTAGTAGGATCCAATCCAAGGTGGGCAACGGTAGGCGGCTGTCTTGGCACGGGGGTTTCCATGGATATGTGCATGTAGGCGAGCCGACCTTGCAAGATGACGGCGTCGCTGTCGTCCACACTGGTCAGCACGCGCCACAAGAGCCGCACAGCCCACAAGAAACTCATGACCGCACGGCTTGCGAAAAACGGCATGAGGCGGACGTTGACCGTCTCCGTGAAGGAGATGAGCACTTGGTCCGTGAGCCCCCAGCGGTCCAGCCACGTGACTTCCAAGAACGCGCCAATTTCCGATGCGATAAAGAGCCCAAGCACCGGAACGACGAGAAACTTGGTGTTGAAGCCGATCTTTCTTTTCATGAGAGGCGACAGCGCGTCGATCGTGATCACCCAGTGGAGCCAAAGCCACATGGACGCGATGGCGATGCTGCGCACGCCCCAGAGGAAAAGCTGCGAGGCGCACCAGAGCCCAAAGGAAAGTTGAAACGAAAGAAAGATAAAGTCGAAACTGCGCATGATCTGCTGGAAGGCGCGGCGCTGGAGAAGTCCCATGCAGACCCCGACAAAGACCATCGTACAGCACAGCCCGATAATACCCAGTGGCTGAGCGCTAGGGGCCGGGTACACCACATAGACAGCGGTCGTACAGGCCAACCCAGCCGCACCGGTGCAGGCAAACGCTAGCCGTTCCCAGTGGCTCCATCGCAATGGCGCGAGCATGACCGGGTAAAAAGTGTCCGTAGCGACGAAGTAGCCAGGGTACCGGATGTACCACATCTGCACCATGGGCGATTTCAGCGATACTTTGCGCGTTGCTTCAAAAGGTGGCAAGTAGTACGTGCTGTCGCCCAAGGAGGAGGCCTGCAAGAGTGCCACTTCGGTAGGGTCGGCCGGCTTGAACGCCACACGCAGCCGTAAGTTGAGGCAGCGCAACATGGGGCAGTTGATCTTCTTCTGGAGTGCGAGTTCCCAATGGCGGCGGTGGATGTTGCGAGCGAGAAGCACCATCATCGTAGTGAGACCGTTGGAGATGAGACTGTCGCAGTCCACAGAGTGGTCGTTGGTCTTGACACGGAATTGAATAGCTCGTTGGTCCCAGTTGCTGATGGAGCCACTTGAAATCGCGAGCAACACGACCGCATTGAGGATCGCCGTCACGACGGAAGCCTGCACAAGATAGCAGACAAGCTTGGTGTTTGCGTCCACAAAGATCGTGTGGGAGTTGCCCATCCACAGCATCGCCACGATGCACGCGCGTGTGTCGCCAAATCCGTTGCATATCAGTACTGCTGCCGCTGTGTTGACGAACGTGTAGAACCAAAAGTCGTACGAGAGAAGCAGAAGCTTGACGACGTCAAAGCGAAGCATGAGTAGACTGTAGATGGACCCTGGAAGCGTGAGCGCGAGCCCAGTGATGCCCAGAGGCCCGCCAACGGACGCCGGTACAAAGCATGCGATGGCGGCGAGGACATGACCGGTACCGTACGCAGCGAGTGTGGCCCGCGCCCATGTGGTGTGTTCAACCGACGGTTCGTGTTGATGAGCTGGTGCGGATGGGCGGCAAGTGATGTGGCGGAACAAGGCGACCATTTCGCTTCCCATGGACTTGGACAGGTCAAGAAGAGGGACGCGGCTACTTGGAATGACTTCATATTGTAGCGTTGGCGAACAAGCGTTGCTGCTGGAGGTGGTCGCCATGCTTTATGACCAAATGACATGGATCAACTTGCCTGTTCGATGTGCGGGACGAAAATGTTGCAAAATAGCCCAGCAAGAGGTACCAAATTTTAACGGGACCTGTTCTGGGTCGCATTGTGGCTAAAATTGCTGCAACTTCGCGTACCATACCAGTGTGTATTTTTATACAAGAGCATCACCTTCGAAAAGGTCAATTAGTGACCGGTGCGTCCCCAAACTGACCTGTTGGGCACGTTGTGACTCGGCGTTGCGAGGATTCACGCTGTTGATCGCCCGTCGCATCCATCTACCACTCATGGACACTCACTCGAACACCGGTCCGGGAGATCTCTGGAGGAAGATTTTCTCATGCATACCGTTGGTACGATCACACTGGCCCGGTATCCACCCCAAGACGAGGAGAGCTTTGTTACTCCCAGCCTGCTGGATGATTGACTGCTTCCTTGTACGGATTTCGGATTGATACGTCGCAGCAGAAATGCTACTTTCGCACTCTAGAGAAGGAGATCTGGAGCGATGTAACCTTAGACGAGTCAACGGTCCGTACGGATCATTCCCATTTTCATGGAAGCGCAAGTCCGACTAAGGTTCGACCGCCTGGCCAACGAAGCCATGGACCGACGGACCAGTGCCACCGCCACCGCCCACCACTCCACCCACACATCTCTACAAACTGATCTCGAAGCCGCTCTCACCAACGATCTTGACCACCCCTGGTCACCCACCCACGATACCACCACCATGATCAAGTCGTTGACCACGACCAGAGCCGCCATCCCGACACCGAGTTGCAAGCGACCCAGACCCACTACACTACCCACGCCAAGCTCGCCAGCAGCAAAGCGGATACCGTAACCACCACAATCCGACACGGATACGAAGACGTTAGAGCAGTTGTGAGTGCCACAAGGCCTCTTTAGTGTTTTACATGCCAACGTATCAAGAATAATAAAAAAAAAAAAAAGTCCGACTAAGGTTGCCAATACCGGGTCCACACGGACAACGCACATGCAAGGCTAGGAAAATTCCACATTGGAGCTGCACTGTATGACATAGACAGGTTACGTATTCGCACCCTACCTCGCGATCAGACCACTCCACCTCACCTAAATATACCACCCATTTCTTTGGCGCAACGTTGCGATATATGATCTCCTGATCTGCCTTTCGTAGTTCTTGCAGTCACGGTACCACACAGCACGACCTCCCGCCACGACATCGGCGCGCAACAATATGGCGACCAAGCCAAACCAGCGCAAACCACCGCGGTACGAGGTTCTGCCCAGTCGCGACTTGCCATTGCTCGATCTTTCGCGCTCTGTGGGCAACGTTTTGGCAGCGTACTGTCGCGGATTCCTTTACAAGTCGACTCGCGTCGGCTCTCTGCCACCGCCAGAAGACGCCGAGCTGGAACGAACCACACGAGGTCGGGTCATCATCATCGCGTACGTCTTGGGCCACTTACTCGGAGCGGTCGTTTGCGTCGTGCCCAAGTCGATTGGGTCGCCACTGGCGATCGCTGGTTTAATGCTCACGCTTCCAGGGTCCTTCTACAGTCTCCTCGCACTCCGCTTCGACGTCGCCAAGCTGCTGATGCGATCCTACGACCTGTGGTTCTACACGTTCGTGAACACGGCCGCGAATATCTTCGTCGGCTACGGTTTGAGTGACGTACGCGCCTGCATAGCCATCATCCTCTGGCTTGGTAACCTCCACGCTTGCTTTGTGGACGCCAACACCAAGCTCATGTGTTACCTCGTGCAAGCTTCCGCGGTAACGATGGTGCTCAATGCCGTGCTAGTTCTGTTGATTTGGATGGAGGCGATCGACGGTTGGCATCGCCAGTTCATCCGTATCCGTGTGGAGACGAACGGCCACGTGGTGGACTGCGACAGCCTCATCTTGAATGGCCTGTTGACGATGGTTGTGCTTCTCGGACGCAACGTTTTGCGCCGCCACAGGGAACTCGCTGAGCAGAAAAAGACTGGTTGCCCTATGATGCGGTGCATCAACTTGCGCAGTCGAGTCACAGCCAAGCTCACTGATAAAGAACGAATCGCACGCCTTCAAAATCTCAGCTGCGCCGCCAAATTCTACTACGTGCCTGCCCACCAACTCGCACAAACGCGCAACCTCGAGTTCCCGTGGTCGTTGATGGCCTTTGTGCGCTACAATTGCATACTCGACGCTGGCGACACGTTCTACCCCGTCACACTTAGTCCGCTACAGTGGCGCCAGTGGGAGAGGCTCCTCTTTGCGTCCACTGGCGTGACAGGCCTTGCCTTGACGACCGCTGCCTTTGTCGTGTACCCGTCGAGTAGCGGACAAGCGATCGCGATTAGTGGGTTGTGTTGCTCGATGCTCTTTGTGGGCCTCTCCATGGGACTTTTGCAACGGCAAGCGTTCCGCAAAATCGTCACCAGCTTCGACTTCATATTTGTCTCGTTCCAGATTTCGTTTGGGCTCTGGTGCGCCTCGCAGCTTTTCCACTGGGATATGCGCAGCATCGCCGCTGCGTCCATGTGGCTCTGGCTCCACTGGGCGCTCACGATCGACGCGCTGCTGCCACTGATGAAGGAGAAGATCGGCTTCAATACCAAAATGCTACTGGTACCCGTGCTGGTGCTCTTCCTCGCAGCGGAGCTGGCGATGATGCTCGAGATTGTGTGGCTGGGTCGCTGGGGACTTGTGGATCAAGAACTTTTTGCACTGTCCTCAAGCATCCGTATCCGGGTCATGCCGTTCTTTGTGAGCCGAGTGGTCATGAGTTTCTTATGGGCTCTGCGGCTCGTCTATCGTGTGCTGACCAGCAAAGACAACGACGAAGCCGTCATCTTGCTGGGCCGTGTCGGGTATTTGTATCGAGTCGCGGATTCCCATCTTCGGCTCGGGTTGGAGGAAGAATTTGCTGAGGCGACGACCACCACGACCAAAACGCCGCAGCCTCCTGCTACGACGAGTGGATCCACGTCATCCACCTCACGAGCAGCTCAAGTCGCCCCTTTGGATAGCGTACTTCCCAAGCCACAATGAACACCACAACCAGCGCAAATGTTCTGTGCCAAGCTGAATATCACATACGACAGTCGGAAGGTCCATGACCGGAAACGTGACTAATACTTTTTCGACAGGCTTTTTATGTACGATGTGCATTGTGCCCTTTTTATGCACCATATGCGGTGGAAGAACAATATTTCCCGACAGTGGTCGCCAGCCAATTTTGAGCGTCGTACACTTTGTGGTTACAGGCGGCATGCTGGTATGGTGCGAAGTACAGTACTCCATCAACTCAAGAGCGATGGTAGCGTTGCAATTACAGGCGTATCTTGACACAGCACCACTAGTAGTATTTCCAGTAACAGGCTCGCGCTATCGGTCGTGGTGGAGGCTTTGCCCGCTCCATAGTGGAAATAAATAGCGCCCAGGGGGAAAAGCCATGGCCGTTTGGCGTTCCAATTGTGTGATACCCTGACCAAGTGGAAGTTGCTCGGTTCTTCCACTAAGTTCGGATCTTCGCCTTGGCCCACACAAGTGACAAGCCAAAATAGGCTCAGCGGGTAAAAATATCCACGTGGAATGTTTCTGGTCGCGGTGTCTATCCGTGGTAAACCCCCACGCCAATAGAAACGCACGCTATCACTCACTTGCTGGACAACACGTACCGTCGAGAGGCAGAAGAACTGCATCGTATCCTGTCCACGATATGCACTTGCCATGTCAAGTCTATCGGGAGCTGCTCAGGCTGTCCATGGACCGGTGCCACCAAACTTCCACATCTACGAAATCATTGAAGCTCATCCACCGCCAACTCTCAATCTCGCCAAGGCGCTCAAGCATTCGCTTTTCCCTGCTCACTTCATCCCGACCATCACGCGATGGCAGCGCCGCTACATTCCTCTTTGTGGGATCGTGTTCGTCGTCGCGCCAATACTTTCCTGTTGTGTGCTGTTTGTACGAGCGCCCATCGGATGCGTGCTGTCCATCGTCTCTTGTGGGCTTCAAGTGCCCCTTCTTCTGTTAGGCGTCCTCGCGCTGCGCACCGACGTCATCAAGGAACTCATGAAGACGTTTGAATTTTGGTTCTTTACGTTTGCGAATACCGTGACCAACATCGTCATGGCTCGAGCGTATGGCGACGCGCGCGCTTTGTACTTGATCCCCATCTGGGGCGGCGTGCAGTACAATATCTGCATCGACGCGGCGCTCCACGATTTCAAGCTGGTCATCGTGTCGGTCTTGATCGGCTTTGTCTACCACTGTGTCGCTCTCGCCAAGATGACCTTCTCCACGATTCCGGATGTGAATTCGTTCCAAGTGATCAAGTACGGGCCAAAAGATCTCGCCGCGGAAGACTTGCTGCTGAACTCGATCGGCATCGGTGTGTACATGCTCGGGCGGTCGCTCTTTCGGCGATGCGTCATGCTCTTCCACCATACAAAAGTCAAACCCAGCTCGATGGAAGTGAAGCAAGCAAGGAAACTTGTCCGATGCGTGAGCTACCGTTGCGCGGTCAAGGTACAAGCCATCACTGAGCCCACGGATGGAGTACAAGCAGTGGCTCTTGTCCCGGCGCCAGCGACGGCAAAGCATCGACTTGTCCAGTTCGTGGGACTCGGGCGAACTTTCGATAGTCGCCACACGATGCTGTGCGGCCACAACCTAACTACTGATCGCCTGCCTCGCTGGAAACGGCTTGCCATCCAATCAGTTGGCGTACTCGGCTTCTTGTTAACAACCGTGATGTTCATCGTGCTGAACCACACTTCTGTGTACCCACTGACGACAAAAATCGGTGCCATCCTGTCGCTGGCGTTGACGAGTGTGTATTGCATGGGTTGCTTCGCGCTGTACCACCCGGGACTACTCAAGTACCTCTGCTGCTCGTTCGATTTCTGTTTCCTAGCGGCGCAGTTCATTTTTGCTCATATTTGTGCTGCCTACGCCTTCCAGTGGGATGAGCGGGTTGTCGTGCTGGCGTCCAGCTTCTGCTGGATGATGCTGATACTTACTATCGATGCGCTGACCCCCGTCGCGCGTCATAAGAGTGGCTTCCACATTTTCTACATCTTGCCAGTGATCTTTGGGTCGATCGTCGCCCACGCGATGCTTGCAAGGGAAGTCGCGGCAGGCGAATCCAAGTGGCGGCTTCGAGAAGATTCGATGATCTGTTTCATGATATCCCAACGCGAATACCGCTTCGATATCATGTCTGCGTTCTACAATCGCCTATGGATGATCATGTTCTGGGAATCACGAGCTCTCTGGCGGGTTTTCAAGGCGACACCGTACAGCTGTGTCATCATCCACGGCGTCATCGACCTTGAAATGAGTCCACGCTTGGCTCGCATCCAGCCGTAGTCAACTCGGGTATTGCTGAATAATTGCCTGTTGTCTGTGAGGTCGCTCCATCAACTGGTAACCTGATGACGCTGAGATATTGTACGTGTTATGCACAAAACGATAGAATTCGTACGTTTTATTGGCGATATGGTGCTGTATTCTATTATCTCAGTGCATTTGACTTGGAAATTGAATGCATCGGATTTGACGAATTTTCCCTGCGAACTTACCGGCATCAATCCGCTTTCACTTCCGAGCCTAGCAAACATTTTGCCAAACAACAACGCCCCTGCGGAAACATGCGTGCTGGTGGGCAGCGGTGGCAACTCGTCGGTTGCTCCCTGGGTTCAAGATGCGCAGCGTTTGGGTGACGTTTATTTGAGGTCAGCTATCACAGAAGGAGATGTGTAGGATGCGAGAAGGAGTCGTCGTCGATCAAACGGCAGCGGACGCCCGCCCTCCACCGTGGTAAGGACACGATCACACTCATCCACAGTTTGTCCAATTGGACAGATATTCTCTCTCTCTCTCTGTTTTTCTTCACAAAAATGTACCGAGCTGACTGACTCGCCCACGTAAATGGCCGGTATTATAATAGTACGACCGGCATCGATTTATCACACCACCGATCGCCTGTGCCTAATCAAATTGACGGGTGAGTTGTTGCTATCTTTGGACAGCGTGTCACTCACTCTCGAGCATTTTTTTTGAAAGAAGAAAGCCGGCACCGTGACGACGACACCAAGCTTGCTGCTGCGTGGGGTGACCGACAGCCGTCGCCATCTCCAACACACAGACGTGTGTTCTGTCTGTGGTTCCTCGCCATGAAGATCGGCGTCGCACCTGCGCCGCCAGCGTTGTTATTTCCGCTGGTTCCCTCGGGGTCATCAGGACCACTGGACGAAGGCTTGCTCTTTGAGATCGTCGCCAGCGGGTCGCTCCCCGTGCTGGACATCTCGCGGTCCATCCGCACAGTGGTCTTCAGTGAACAGAACGCCGCGCGGATCCACCAACTGATCGCCAAGAATGTCTTCAAGTTATTCGTCGGGTACAATATCGCGTTCGTGCTCATCGGCATCGGCTTGCTTGGCTCTGCGCACACAGGTCGATGCGTCGCGATTCCCATGTTTCTCATCTCTTTTTCCGCGCCAGTGACCCAGTTCTTGATGATGCGATACGAACTCATTTTGCTTCTCTTGCAGACGTACGATTTTTGGTTTTTCTCGTCCATTTGGCTCGCGACCATCGTTTTGTTCGCTGTGAGTCTTGGAGATTTGCGGATCTTGATCCTTGTGGTCATTTGGATGGGACTGCAAGTCAATATCATGGTCGACGCCGCGACGTCGTACCGTGGCTCGATCTACTTGACCGCCGTGGGGCTTTTTCTTTGCATCATCATGATCAGCTCCATGGCACTTGGTGTGATCGACGAGATGCAAGACTTTGTGCTTGTCACGATCAACGGGTACACGTTGAGCTCTCAAGATGCCATCATCAACGGCTGGTCCACGTGTCTGCTCGTGCTCGTGCGCACGTTGTATCGACGACGAGCCGCGTTACGCGACCACAGGGGCAACAAGACGGTCGTGCAGTGTGTCTCGTACCGCTGCCGCGTCCGGCTTCGGGCCCGCACGCGGCTGCGACGCACAGGATCAAGCGTCTCGTCCGCGGTCTCCTCTGTGGGCAGCGTCTCCAGTGTGGGCCACATGACACGCGTCACGGCGTCGTATTTTCAAAACGCCAGAAGCGTCCAAATGCGGTGCATGCGCGTCAAGATCAAGTTCAGTGAGCGCAATTTAGTCGCTCCGTTTGCTCGCCATTTGATCGAGTGCGCTGACAACGCAGCGCTTGTGCGGAGTTTGCGCGTCGGGATGCTGACGTTGTTACAAGTCGGCTTTGCGCTCACAATCGTGTCGTTCCATCCTGAAGTGCCACGTATGGTGCGCTGTGCAGCGCTTGCGACGACAGTGGCGTTCACGGCGACCTCGCTGTGCATTTCGGACCGCCAGCTACTCAAATATCTGATTTTTTCGTTTGATTTCGCGTTTTTGTCGCTGCAACTCACGATCACCCACGTCGCGCTTTGTGATTTGTACCAGTGGGACTCGCGTGCGCTTTTTGTCGCGTGTATGTGGCTCTGGGCGCATTGGGTCATCACGTTTGACTGTATTGCGCCCGTGCTCAAAAATAAGCTTCGCCTGCGGTACCGCTTTGTCGTGTGGGTCGCCGTGCTCTTTGTGGTGGCTCACGTGATGCTCGTCCACCAGTTTGTGGTTGATAACCACGATACGTTCCAAGACCGCTCCATCTTCACCGTGACGGTCGGCCAGCGCACCTTTACCTTGCGTGTGCTGCCATTGTTGGTCAGTCGGCTGCTCATGACGTTTGGCTGGTCGTGTCGCATTGTGTGGCGGCTCGCGTGGCGGCATGAAAGTGAACTGATCATGATCCAAGGCACCGTAACCTACATCAACAACAGGCGCTTGATCAAGGAGCAAGAAGCGCGATTCAAAGCAAACCCCGTGCTTGAGCGCACCAAGTCGATCGCTCTCCAAATGGCTCGCCGTGTGACGCGCCGCTTCTCAGCGTTTGGACCTGGAAACGCCGCTACTGTTGCTGCGGGCGTCGCTGTCAATCCAGTCGATCCACCAACCAATCCCGTGTCGGAACGATCGACGAGGTACGAGGATTCTGCAAACTCGGATGCAATAGCAACGGCTTCCAATCCACGGCTGGCCAATATCCTCACCTCCCAGCCGTCCTTCCAGCTGGGCGTGAAACCGATGGGCGCTTCGCTGCAACACCAGCCAAGTCTTGGCGTCGCGCGAGCCGGGATGATGATTTTTGATGCGAGCGCGTGTTCTCCACCCGCTGAAAACGATCGACGGAATGAGGTGGTGCCGTTACGAGAAACACACCAGGCATCGCTTTTCAAGATGCTTCCGAGGGATACGGACAGCTACACTAGGCAAATGCAGCGGCTAGTGGTGCTGCAAAAAGCTCCAGGAACTCATGTCCACTCGAAGAGCAGCGACGGTGACGACGACGACGACGACACCGAGGAATGAACCGCAACAGCCCACTATTTATGCCGATAGCAGGCGACCAGTCCGCGATCCCATGTCAATACAAGATCGGGTATCCGTGGATCATCGCACCAGGGGCATCTATTTGCATGTCCATGGGCACATCAAGTCATCTCCAGTGGAAGCAGGAGCCATCACAAATCATGACAACAATTCTATTTTTGGCCACCAAAAAATATAACTTCGTCTCCAACAAGTCGCAAGTGACAGACCCGAAAGCGCCCGTGGCTGATTAACATCACGACAGTCGGCATCCGTGCAATTCAACAAGACAGTTCGTCCACTTGCCCAAGGCCGCAGACCCAGAAGAAGAACACGGACAGACGACGGACGAGGGGCGAAGCCGTGGCGTGATCTTTCCGGTGGTAGCCGAGTCGCCTTCATCGAATCCGTCGGCACTGCTGAATACCCACTACGAAATTGAAGCGAGTACAAATTTGCCAGTGATCGACATCTCGCGGTCCGTTCGCTCGATTCTGTTCAGTGATCCGTCCATCCAGCGGCTCAATCGCTTCCTCTCACGGAATAACTCGCGGTTATTCAGCGGGTACCTTGTGGGGTTTGTGCTCACAGGGTTGGGCTTGCTTGGATCCGCTTCCATCGGTCGGTGGGTCGCGTACCCCATGTTTTTACTGACTTTCACAGCACCCGCGACCCAAGTGCTGCTCATGCGCGTCGAGATCCTCGCGCTTCTCGTTCGAACTTACGATTTTTGGTTTTTCTCCATCATTTTGCTGCTTTCCACGGCAGTTTTCTCAGCCAGTGTGGCCGATTCACGGAGCTTGATCGTGTGGTCCATGTGGATGGGAATACAAACCAATATCATGGTCGATGCGACGACGTCATTCCGTGGGTCGCTTTTGTTGACCATGGGTGGGTTTGTAGCCACTGTGGTCATCATTGGCGCCATCTCGCTCGGTGCGATTCACGAAATGCACGACTACAGCATCGCCACCATCAACCAGTACGAGATTTCCTCGCGGGACGAGGTCGTCAATGGCTGGTCGACGTGCTTGCTCGTGCTGGTCCGCAATATCTACCGCCGCCGCGCGGCGCTGCGCAACCACCGGGACAACAAGACCGTCGTGCAGTGCATTTCCTACCGCTGCCGCGTGCGGCTTCGCACCGTGACGCGACGGCGCCAAAGCGCCACAAGTCTTTCGTCGGTCACGAGTGTGTCTAGTGTCTCGTCGCTTCAATTGGCGCGTCCGACGGCCTCGTATTTTGAAAATGTGAAGATGGTGCAAATGCGGTGCATGCGCTTCAAAGTCAAGGTCAGTACGCGCAACTTGGTCGTGCCCACCGCAAGGCGTCTGCTCGCGTTCCCAGAGTCATCACGGTTCATCCGTCTCTTTCGGTTCGCACTCACTCTGCTGCTACGCGCTGGTGTTGCGCTTACTGTGGTCTCATTCCACCCAGGTTTGCCCGACGGGATCCGACTTGCCGCGTTCACGTTGACGTCCCTCTTTGGCGCCATCGCACTCGCAGTGTCCGACCGAAAGCTGCTCCATTACCTCATTTTGTCATTTGATTTCGCGTTCCTTTCCGTGCAGCTCACGATCATGCACGTTGGGCTCTGTGATCTATACAGCTGGGACTCGCACGCATTCAGTATCGCCTCGGTGTGGATTTGGGTCCATTTTGTGATCGTGTTTGAGTGTATTCCACCAGTGCTCAAGAGTGCGCTACAGCTTCGGTACAAGGCGGTTGGATGGATCGCTGTGCTTTTTGTGATCGCGCATCTTGTGCTTTTGTACCAAATTGCAGTCGCCAACCCTACTACCTTTCGCGACCGGGCCATTTTCACGGTATCTCTATACCACTCGCGCGTCAGCATGACGGTCTTGCCGCTGCTGGTTGGCCGCATGTTCATGACGTTTGGCTGGGTGTGTCGCATCGTCTGGCGGCTCGTGAGGCGCCGTGAGAATGAGCTTATCATCATCCAAGGCACCGTGACCTACATCAACAACAGGCGCAAGATCGTCGCTGAGAAAGCACGTTTCTTGGAGCAAATCGTCAACGAACGCAGCCACCCGTTTGTGCAAGAATTGACACGCAAACTCACGCGCCCAAAACCCACGACAGCGATGACCGTGGCCCGTGGGTCTGTGAATTCATCGGCTTCACGGAACACCAACTTTTCAGAGAACGGGTCGGTTCAACACAACGCCAGTGGGCCTTTCTTTCCGTCGACGGCAACGCTCACCACTCAAGTTTCGTTGAATGACGGCGGCGTCGGTGTGAGGAAAGTCGGCGTGCTGGAACACCAGCAAAGTCTCCATGGCGGAGTACCACGGCCTGGCATGGTGGTGTTTGACGCGAGCCACGACCCACATCACCGGCTTGGCGTGGACGCAAGTGCGCGCCAGGAACGATTGAATTCCAGCTCAGTGAGAACGTTCGCGTCGCTGCTGCAGATCGTACCGCTGGATGGTTCAGATATGATCCAGCCACACGACCAAGCCGGAGCAGTTGGTGGGAGCTCACGCCACAACAACCAAAGTGACGAGCCAGATTCGACCCAGCCACGCTTTGTGATTTGAAACCACACGTCTTGCCTGGGAATCACTAGTACCAAGGCCGTTTACAGTAGTGCTGTATATGCTCTACGTGGAGTATGAACGACCTACCGCGGCTCAAGCACCCACCTGGCTCGGTGGAGTCAAGTGCACAGTGATCTACAGTATTTCGTCACGACCACCCAGTCCATGCTATTTTTGGCCCCAATTTTCCCTGCATTGTCTGCAAAGCCCCAACGTGCGCTTGCTACTTCTGTAGATTAAGACCACAACCCAAGACGACTTGGCACAACACCGCCCAAGCCCTTTGACAGGCGCTAGCATGTTCACCATCGGACACACCACCGCAGTCGTTCCAGTTGTTCCAGAGACACCCGTGACACCCGAGGAGACCATCGTTATCGATGACCTGTACGACATTGTCGCGAGTTGCCCACTTCCTGTGATCGACATTTCTCGGTCGGTCCGCACTTTGCTTTTCAACGACGAGTCCGCCAAGAAGCTCAACCACTTCTTGGCGCGGCATCGGAAGCGGTTATTTCTCGGGTACATGGGTGGGTTCATTCTCACTGGCGTGGGCTGGCTCGCACCGGCTGCCGTGGGGCGATGGGTCGCTTACCCGATGGTTTTGCTGTCGTTTTCAGCACCCGCCACACAAGTGCTTCTCATGCGCGTGGATATCGTCAAGCTATTGTTTCAAACCTACGATTTCTGGTTTTTCTCAAGCATTTGGTTCATTTCCATGGCTGTTTTCGCGTTCAGCCTCGCCGACATGCGTGCCTTGATCGTGTGGTCCATGTGGATGAGCATGCAAGTCAACATCATGATCGACGCGACGACGTCGTTCCGTGGGTCGCTTTTGCTGACCATGGGTGCGCTGGTGACCAGTGGGGCCATGATTGTGGTGCTCTCGATGGATTTGATCGATGAGATGCCTGATTACGGCATCGTGGCCATCAACCAGTACGCGCTATCCGCCCACGACCTCATCGTCAATGGCTGGTCGACGTGCTTGCTCGTGCTGGCGCGCAATATCTATCGCCGCCGCGCTGCGCTTCGAGACCATGGGGCCAACAAGACCGTCGTGCAGTGTATTTCCTACCGGTGCCGCGTGCGGCTGCACGCCGTGACGCGACGACGCCGCAGCGCCGCCTCCAGTCTCTCCTCGACCAACAGTGTCTCCAGCATCTCGTCTGTGCTCATGACACGTCCGACGGCATCGAATTTTGAGAATGCCAAGATGGTGAAAATGCGATGCATGCGCTTCAAAGTCAAGGTCAGCGCGCGCAACCTGGTCGTGCCCATCGCCAGGCGTCTGATCGAGTTCCCGCAGCAGTCTTGGTTCCTGCGTGTCGTGCAGTTCGTTGTCATGTGCCTCTTACGGGTCAGTGTGGTGCTCACAGTGCTCTCGTTCCACGATCCGATCCCGCACCAACTTCGACTTGTCGCGTTCATCTCCACTGCGCTTGTCAGCGCGGTCGCGTTGGCTGTTTCCGACCGCCGGCTGCTCAAACATTTGATTTTCTCATTCGATTTCGCGTTTCTTTCGCTGCAACTCACGATCATGCACGTGGGGCTTTGCGACTTGTACAAATGGGACTCGCGCGCGTTCAGTATCGGCTCCTCGTGGCTGGCGGTCCATTTTGTGATCCTTTTTGAGTGTATCCCACCGGTGCTCAAGACGACTTTACAGATACGGTACCGAGCAGTCGGATTCGTCGCTGTGCTTTTTCTCATCGCGCAAGTCGCGCTGTTCTACCAGTTTGTGGTCGCGGACCGTGACACGTTCCACGATCGTGCCATTTTCACAACCACGGTGGATCGCTGGACCATCCACGTCACGGTCTTGCCGCTGCTGGTCAGTCGCATGCCCATGACGTTTGGCTGGGCGTGTCGCATCGTGTGGCGGCTGGCGTGGCGTCACGAGAACGAGCTGATCCTGATCCAAGGCACCGTGACCTACATCAATAACCGCCGCAAGATCCTCGCGGAACAAGCTCGGTTCCAAGCACAAGGCAACGGCGAACGCACCCAGTCGCTCGTGCAGCAGCTGGGACGCACACTGACACGGCGTGCGTCGGCACTATTTGCGAATGCGGTTGTTCCGACAGCGTCGGCACTTTCGATCACGGAGCCCTTGACAAGTGAAAGGGACGGTGACCTTGTGGGTCTCACGAACCAGTTGTCCCTCCACGGCGAAGGCAAGATGCTGGGCATCCTGCAACACCAACAAAGCATTGGCGGTGGAACGGCCCGCTCTGGGATGACGGTGTTTGACGCAAGCAATGCTAACGACTACCCACAACCCGTTGTTCTCTTGGAGCAAGCGGAACGCGCCCGACGGTTCCACCCGAGTTCCGTGAGATCCCACGCATCGCTCATGAAACTCATTGTGCCACTGGATACGTCGGTTCACACAGATGATGGCCAGCAACAGCAGACACTGGAGGGCGCGCTGCCACGCTTGAGCTCCGACCACAGCAGCCAGGACGACGACGAAGAAGCAGAGCCCGCCCAGCCTCGGTTTGTGATTTGATTTTTTTTCATGTCGTATGGGTATTCGCTGGACAGCATTACTGTATTATAGAGTCTTCGTCTACCAGTACCGCACATAAAAAACCAGTGGTCAAACATCTACCTGTGCCCGCTGCGAGTTCCCGTGCGGCTCTGTGTGCCCAGGATGCCGGCGAAGACAGCAACTCGACTGTGGCATCTGTGGAGCACAGTCCCAGCAACTCAACCATTGCGAGAGCACACGCGACTCCATCGCTCCCATGCCCAGCGTTTCGTGCTTCCATGTTCACGTTGCCAATATTTGGTAACATGCCTGTGCGTGTGTGTTTTGTATTTGAGTGCTGCCGACGTTCGCGAGTCAAGACATCCACAAAGCGACGACTCTCAGAAAGATCATGATCCAGTACGCTAGGAAACCATTGACACGACAGTAAATCATTGAAGGGACTTGCATTTGCGAAGGGGGGGGGGGAGAAAACAAACAAAACGGCATTTGTCCAGAAATAGCACCATCCTGAATTTCTCGCGCCGCCGATTCAGTTGTTTTCTCCTTCAAACCAACCGCTCAATGCGCAAGACACAATGGCAGTCGCGCCTGCAGCTCTCTCGCTTCATGCAAGCGGCATCTCGTCTTTCGACAACTCATCGTTCCTCTACGAACTCCACCCGAGCCAGCGCCTCCCGTCCATCGACTGCGCTCGCTATGTGAAAAACGTGCTCTTCACGCCGCGACAACTCGCGCTCGTCAACAAAGTGCTCCACCACGGTCGGTTCCTGTTGGCCACAAGCTTTCTCGTGGGCGCGACGAGCAGCTTTGCGATTTGGATGGCCCCCGCGCCAGTCGGCCGCTGGGTCGCGCTCTCGCTGCTAATCACCGAGCTTCCTGCGATGCTGGCCAACTTGATCTCGCTTCGCTTTGACATGCTGGTGCTGCTGAGTGGCGTGTACGAAATCTGGTTTGCCTCGGTCTTCAATGGTGTCTCGCTGTTTCTGCTGGGCCTCGCGATGAACGATAGGCGGTGTGTGGCGCAAGTGATAGCAGCCATTGGCTTTGAGGTGATCGTGCTGCTGGACGCCAACAACCGGTTTGTCAAGAATTCGATCGTGGTCTGTCTTGTTGGTTGTCTTCTCTACTCGTCCTGTGCGTTTTACACCACGACGGGTCTCATCGACCACGCCGACACGCAACTCGTGCTCTATTCCTACGGACCGCACCAACTCTTTGCCAGCGACGTGACGGTGAACGGACTCTTGACAGGCATTTTGATCTTTGTGCGCAACGCGTACCGCAAATATGCAACCGTCGGCAAGAACAAGAGCGGCTTTACTGTGCCGTGTATCACCTACCGTTGTCGTCTCCAGTTGCGACTAGTGAGCTGCTCCTCCACCATGCAAACAATCGTCCCATCCGCAGCGGCCGACACCACACAAAACCAACAACCAACCGAGGCAAACGACTTCACAACACCGCTGCGGTTCATTCCGATCCCGACGGTCTTTGGCGCTCGCAACACGATGCTTCGATCCGTTGGTCGCCACCACTCCTCGCCAAGGCCTATGGTTCGGTGGAAACGGATACTGCTTCACAGTGTAGGCGTCGTGGGGGTCCTTTTCTCCTACGGCCCACTGATCGTGCGTGTGCTCGCTCAGGATGCGACCCCTATCACGACAATCGATGTGTACAGCCAAGCATTGAGTTGGATGGGTCTCGTGGCGTCACTGGTGTTTTGCTGTACTTTCTTTGCGTTCTACCAGCGGCAATTACTCAAGCGGCTCTTGTCGAATTTTGATTTTCTGTTCATTTCCGTACAATACACCGTCTCGCAACTGTGCGTGTGTGATGTTTTGGCCTGGGGAAGCGGATGCGTCACAGTGTGGACCACGTGGCTCTGGGTCCACTGGGTCATCTCACTGGATGCGCTGCCACCGATCTGGAAAACGCGGTTGGGCGTCTTCAAGCCCTTCGTGGTCGTCGTGATCGTGCTTGGCTTCACTCAAGGAACGATCTTGTGTGCGGATCTGTTCATCTGGAATACGTGGGCGTACCAGGACCGGCAGCTGTTGACCTGGACCATCGCGGGCCACACCACAACGCTTCGCGTCGTTTCGCTGATGTTTGGCCGGATGATTTCGATTTTCTTCTGGTCCGTGCGCATTCTCTGGCGGGTCATCGCGACCCATTCTCACGAATTGCTATTGCTGCAAGGCAAAGTGGAGTACACCGACACGCATCTTCAATCGCGGTGGCGACACCGCCAGCAAAAATAATAAATATTAAATAAAAACACCACAATATCGGCTACTGTAGCTCATAGAAAATCGGGATTTATTAGAGACCACACAAAAAAAACTCTTGTGGGGGAATGCAGTCAACATAACGAGTCCAGTAGTGTGCATACATTGAGTGACTGGCTACCCAATCATCGTCCTGACCTTGATCCATGGGTGACTTGGCTGGTTAGGTAGGCGTCATTTCAGCTTGAATATTATCATGTGAATGTTGCCCTGGCTTGCCAAAGTCGGGCTGGATGCGAGCCAAACGCTGGCCCAAATCGAGCTCAACGACGCCGTGGATGATGACGCAGCTGTACTGGGTCGCCTTGAAAACCCGCCAGAGAGCTCGAAATTCCCAGAACATGATCATCCACAGCCGGTTGTAGAACGCAGACATGATATCGAAGCGGTATTCGCGTTGGGATATCATGAAACGGATCATCGAATCTTCTCGAAGCCGCCACTTGGATTCGCCTGCCGCGACTTCCCTTGCAAGCATCGCGTGGGCGACGATCGACCCAAAGATCACTGGCAAGATGTAGAAAATGTGGAAACCGATCTTATGGCGCGCCACGGGAGTCAACGCATCAATAGTGAGTATCAGCATGATCCAGCAGAAGCTGGACGCCAGCACGATAACCCGCAGGTCCCACTGGAAGGCGTAGCCAGCACAAATATGAGCAAAGGTAAACTGCGCCGCGAGGAAACAGAAATCGAACGAGCAGCAGAGGTACTTGAGTAGTCCCGGGTGGTACAGCGCGAAGCAACCCATGCAATACACACTCGTCAACGCCAGCGACAGGATGGCGCCAATTTTTGCCATCAGTGGGTACACAGAAGTGTGGTTCAGCACGAGAAACATTATAATGGCCAGTGAGAAGCCGAGTATGCCGACCGTTTGGATGGCAAGCCGTTTCGAACGAGGCAGTCGTTCACTTGTCAAGTCGTGGCCACACAGCATCGTATGGCGGCTATCGAAAGTCTGGTCCAGCTCCACAAACTGGACGGGTCGACGATCGATTGGCGATGTTGGATTGGTGAGTAGAGCATCGTTTGGGTTAATGGTAATGGGTTGTAGCTTGACGCCACAGCGGTAGCTTACGCAGCGAACCAACTTGTCGGCTCTCTTTACTTCCGAAGGCCGTCGCTCCACTGTATGGTGATGGAAGAGCATGGCACCTCGTCGAAAGAGCGACCGCCCGAACATGTACACGCCGATGCCGATCGAATTCATGAGCAAGTCTTCCGCGGCCAGATTTTTCGGCCCGTATTTGATCACGTGGAACGAATTCACATCTGGGATCGTAGAGAAAGATACTTTTGCCAGTGCGAGACAATGGTAGACAAAGCCGATCAAGACCGTCACAAGGACTCGTTTAAAATCGTGGAGCGCGGCGTCAATGCAGATATTACACTGCACGCCGCCCCAGAGAGGGATCAAATACAGCGCGCGCGCGTCACCATAGGCCATCGCCATCACAATATTCGTCACTGTGTTTGCAAACGTAAAGAACCAAAATTCAAACGTCTTCATGAGCTCCTTGAGGACGTCGGTGCGCAGCGCGAGGACGGCGACCACAACAAGGGGCACTTGAAGCACAAACGAGACGATCGACAAGACACATCCAAGAGGAGCGCGAACGAAGAGAACCGAGCAGGAAAGTAGTGGGGCGAGCACGACAATGGAGCGACAGAGTGGAAGCTCGTGACGCTGCCACCGTGTGTATGTCGGAACGAAACGAGCGGGCAGAAGTGAATGCGCGAGCGCCTTGCTGAGGCTGAGGTGCGGTAGCGGATGGGCCTCGGCGATCGCATACAAGAAATACCGTGGTGGAGGAGCTGCGGCAACGGGCTGGGCGCTGGGCGGGCTCGCCAGGACTTGGGCTCGAGGCATTTCATGAGATGGAGAGACGTCGTGGAGGAGTCACAGCGGATGCACCATCCAAACGCCTACCACAGTCAGCATGGACTCGAATCATTCCACTGGATGTGAAAATAAACTTCTGTTTGCATCGTGACTCTTCTGATCTGTCTGATCAAACTATATTTACGCGCAAATACAGGGAAAAGCAACAAAAAAACAACACCCATGAAGAAACTAACAGCGTTTGGAAACTACGAGCATCCATAGTGAAGCAACTTGGCGATCACGCTTGAGGATGCCAAAAAGTGGCCTTGCAGTTGATGTAAAATGACCAGTTCTCAACCGACATCCAGTCCGTTCCAAGTCAACTGTAGATGTACTGAAATAATAGAATATGGCATCTTTTTGCACATAAAACGTACGGGTTTTTATCTCTCTGTGCATAACACGTACAGTACCTCAGCAACCAGTCGGTGGAACGAGCGCACAGACAGGCACAGTATTGAGCTACTGTACCCCCGAGTGGGCTTGCCTCGGTATCACGGCTGTATGCGAGCCAAGCGTGGACTCATTTCGAGGTCGATGACGCCGTGGATGATGACACAGCTGTACGGTGTCGCCTTGAAAACCCGCCAGAGAGCTCGTGATTCCCAGAACATGATCATCCACAGCCGGTTGTAGAACGCAGACATGATATCGAAGCGGTATTCGCGTTGGGATATCATGAAACGGATCATCGAATCTTCTCGAAGCCGCCACTTGGACTCGTCTGCCGCGACTTCCCTTGCAAGCATCGCATGGGCGACGATCGACCCAAAGATCACTGGCAAGATATAGAAAATGTGGAAGCCACTCTTATGGCGCGCCACGGGAGTCAACGCATCAATAGTGAGAATAAGCATGATCCAGCAGAAGCTGGATGCCAGCACGACAACCCGCAGGTCCCACTGGAAGGCGTAGCCAGCACAAATATGAGCAAAAATGAACTGCGCCGCGAGGAAACAGAAATCGAACGAGCAGCAGAGGTACTTGAGTAGTCCCGGGTGGTACAGCGCGAAGCAACCCGTGCAATAGACACTCGTCAACGCCAGCGACAGGATGGCGCCTACTCTTGCCATCAGTGGGTACACAGAAGTGTGGTTCAGCACGAGAAACATCACAGTTGTTAACAAGTAGGCGAGGATGCCGACCGTTTGAATGGCAAGCCGTTTCCTGCGAGACAGGCGATCAGTAGTGAGGTTGTGGCCGCAGAGCATCGTATGGCGACTATCGAAAGTTCGCCCGAGTCCCACGAACTGGACAGGTCGATGCTCGGCTTTGGGTGGCGCCGTGGTAAGCACCACTTCTTGTACTTCATCCGTGGGCTCAGTGATGGCTTGTACCTTGACCGCGCAACGGTAGCTCACGCAGCGAACGGGTTTCCTTGATTTCTTCACTTCCACCGAGCTGGGTTTGACTTTGGTGTGGTGGAAGAGCATGACGCATCGTCGAAAGAGCGACCGCCCGAGCATGTACACACCGATGCCGATCGAGTTCAGCAGCAAGTCTTCTGATGCAAGATCTTTTGGCCCGTACTTGATCACGTGGAACGAGTTCACATCCGGAACCGTGGAGAAAGTGATCTTGGCCAACGCGACACAGTGGTAGACAAAGCCGGTCAAGACCGACACGATGACCAGCTTGAAATCGAGAAGTGCCGCGTCGATGCAGATATTGTACTGCACGCTGCCCCAGATGGGGATCAAGTACAATGCACGCGCGTCGCCATACGCTCTGGACATGACAATATTCGTCACTGTGTTTGCAAACGTAAAGAACCAAAATTCAAACGTCTTCATGAGTTCCTTGATGACATCGGTGCGCAGCGCGAGCATGCCCAACCCTTGAAGGGGTACGTGAATCCCACACGAGATGATTGCCAGCACGCATCCGATGGGCACTCGTACAAACAGGACGCAGCAGGAGAGTATTGGCGCGATGACGACACGATCCCACAGAGGGGGATGTAGCGGCGCTGCCATCGCGTGATGGTCGGGATGAAGTGAGCAGGGAAAAGCGAATGCTTGAGCGCCTTGGCGAGATTGAGAGTTGGCGGTGGATGAGCTTCAATGATTTCGTAGAGGCGGTAGGCTGGCACCTGGGCAATCTGAGCAGCTGCCGAGAGACTTGACATGGCAAGTGCGTATCGTGGAGAGAATAGGAAGCAGTTCTTCTACCTCTCGGCGGTCGGCAAGTGAGTGGCGTGTGTTTCAATTGGCGTGGGGGATACCACCAATAGATATCACGACCAGAAACATTCCACGTGGATATTTTTACCCGCTGAGCCTATCTTTGGCTTGTCGTTTGTGTGGAGATCCGTACTTAGTGGACGAATGGAGCAACTTCCACTTGGTCAAGGTATCACGTCGGTTGGAACACCAAACTGTGGGCCATGGTATTTGCCCTGGGCACTCTCTATTCCCACTATGTGGAGCGATCAAAGCCTCCTCCACGACCAATAGCTTGAATACCCGGTAAAACGAAGAAGGGTACGTCGTCTGCTATTTGCCAGTCTGCCGGTCGTGTCGCACGATGTGGTGGTGGGGGGGGGGGGG
>JAADWJ010000071.1:0-58692 GCA_023336165.1 Pythium monospermum
CATTTTTTTTTTTTTTTTTTTTCGTTCTTCCTTGTGCTGTCTTTGTAGGCTTCTTCTTCCTTCTCGTCACAAAGCGATTCTGTTTATCGCCTGACGCACGCACCTCAAGCACGTCCTTCTTAGTGTACAGTACGATAGCGTTCTATAGAGCACGATGAGGGTTTCTTCTGATACGTCGCAAGGAGTTGCGTGCCGCGAACGCTCCGCTTGACGCGTCTTTTTTTCCGGCGTTTCCTTGGCCAAGTGCAAGTGGCTGAGCCGGTTTCCCACCCAAAAACCCAGATCATTTTTGTGCAAAAATAGAACAAAGAGTCAGCGAATTAGAAGCGAATTATAGGTCGCGCAACATGAATTGGCGGTCGGTGCATAAACGATCAGTTCAGCGAAAATTCACAAACAAATGATCCAATCAGAGCACTCTTTTGTTTTTGGGTATTTTGAAAATGTACATAAACGAGCCTCAATTCTGCTCTGAGGATTTCAACAGCCAATCAGAATGCATATTTCGCGTGTCTCACCGACAAAAAGTGAGTAATTTTGTGGATGATTTTGAATTGATTGAGTTTGACTGGCCAAAATGCGTTTCTCGAATCCAAAAAAATCACTCAATTATCCAAATTTGCATCTCTTCCTCTTCCAAATTTCACAAAAAAATATGAAAAACTCACTGCGATATGACCTGAACAGTGGACCGCCAATTCATGTGGCGAGAATAGTGGACTTTATTTGCCCAGCGAACTTAGATGTCACTCCAACGAGGTACATCCGTCGAAAACCCGACCACCGATTGTCACAAGGTGAGCAGATCAAAGGACCTCAAGTGACAGAGTGTGACTGCCATGATCCCATCGCTTGCTTCCAGTCAAGATGCGAACATCGGCGCGCTGGGCCAAGCTGCGCTTCTCTCGGCTGCAGCGACGGTAGCAAGTGAGTTCAGTGGTGTTGGTGGTAGTACGCTTCCCACTGCCTCTGCAGTCCATGTGCTCACCAAAGGGATGAGTTTTCCCAATGGGAAGGCGGCGCTTTATGCCGTCCAGGACTACGCGCTTCAACACCACAAGCAAGTGCGGGTCGGCTCGCGTGGCGGCAAGCATCGCAAGATCGTGTGCTGCTCGGACGACTGTCCTTTCTTCGTGCAGATCTACCAGCGCCATTCCAAGGCCGATACGACATGGTACGTCTCCTCGTTTGAGCTCACACATAGTGCGACTTGCACGTCCACGGCCAAGCCGACCAAGCGGCAAATTGTGGAAATGGCGAGCTTCCAGAACGCGCTCACCCAGGCGCCTCAAGCATCCGTTGCCTCGCTTGCTACGTTTGTGGAAGACCAAAGCCGCGTGCCGCTGCGCATGAATCTGCGCATGGTGTACCGAGCGAAAGAGGCGGTGCGCAACTCCATGGTGGACACGCAAGCCCAGTCGTTTCGACGCATCCCGGCGTTGCTTCGCCAGTTCATGGCGCTCAACGATGGCTCGTTTGCAAGACACGACGTCGACGAGGATGGCTGCTTTGTGCGCGCATTCGTAGTGAATGGTGTGTTCATCAAGGCAGCGATCCATAACCAGCAGGTCTACGGGTTTGAGTGTTTACCGGCATCAGGGATCTTTCCAGGCGTCCACATGTACCTGCTGGGCAAAGACGGCGACAGAAAGACGATGGTCATCGCCGGAGCGGTCTGCCCACGCGCCGGGCAAGAGGATCTCACGTGGTTTTTCAACTGTGTGCGCGATGCCGGCGTGGCCCTTTGCTCGCGTCCAATCATCAGTGCCTTACATGCCCAGTTACGGGGCATCGAAGCCCAGTTCGCCTTCACCAGCCAAGTGTGCACGAAGAACTTGATCGAAGAAGAACTGTCCAAGATGACAGCGTTCAATCAGCACCACCATGCGCTTGTGTGGGGGTTGCAATCCTCCGAGACCACCGAGGAATACAACAATCGCTTGCAGTGGATCGCGACTGCTTGCGGCCAAGAAGTCGCCACGTTCCTCAATAACCAAGTGCCGTACGAACGGTGGGTGGTCGCTGGAAACGGAAGCCAACGCGCGTTGTACGGATGGACAAGCCGCGATTTTTCCGACAGCCAAGGGATCAGTGCTGCAAGCGACAAAGCAGTAAGTGATCAGCTCCGCGACCAGCAGCAATTGCAACCGTTTGAATTTCTGGATCAATTAATGGTCAACTGGGTGCAAGCCGCGTACCAGCGCAGTGCGCTGTACGAAAAATGGGCCCAATCACACTTGCAAGTCACGCCAGGCGCGCAGGAAGTGTACGACCGTGAGATCCAGCGCATTGGTGAGTTCACCGTGGCACGGTCCTCGGCCTCGGTCGCATTTGTCTCGCCTGTGAACAACAACAATACGCCCACGTCAACACCACGCTGCCGTGTGGATTTAGGTGCCAATACCTGCACGTGCGCGTTCATGCAGCAGCACGCGATTCCGTGCCGCCACATGATCGCGGTGGTGCTGTTCTCGGGCCAAATGGACAGCATCACCAGGCGGTTCGCATCGACGTACCATGTCGGCACGTATGGCGTCGCCTACCATGGCAAAGTGGTCGAGCTGCCGTTACAAACGGATCTGAGCGAAAGCGACACTTGCGTGCCGCCCCGCAAGTTCAACAAAAGGCCACGTGCAAATAAGAATCCGCTGCCAATACTGGCAACAACAGAGCAAGATGCCGCCGCAGCATCAGCTCTCTTGACAGGCCAACCGGTCCCAATGATTTCCGATCTGTTTGCGCTGGACCAAGAGCAACCGCCGCCGCCGCCGGCAAATAACGTTGTTGCGAGTTCTCGCAGCAAACGACCGCGGCCAGTGAATAGCGCGGTCAGTGATGGAGCTGTGGTTGAAGGCGCCGCGCGATCGCATCGATGCAGCAAGTGCAAGTGCTTAGGCCACAACATGCGAAGTTGCCCAACAAACGTGACCAGCTCAACATGACACCTCCGCTTTTGATGGATTTGATTGGCCATTGGATTTTCTGTTTGGATCTTTTTATTGGTTCATATAGTGCATTTTCACTCCATATCAGCCAATCAAACCGAATTTCAACCGCAGAATGATGGTTTCGACAACCAGAATCCGCAATCCTGTGGAAGATTGTGGAGATCCAAACAGAAATCAAACAGAAACGAAAAAGGAAGAGAAAGAAGAGAAACCATGGCTCCACGAGTGTTCCGCTTCGCGATTGACCGCGGCGGCACGTTCACGGATGTGTACGCCGAGATGGACGTGCTCAATGACAAAGGCGTCATGGTCGGCGTTGAGCCGAAAGTGATCAAGTTGCTCTCGGAAGATCCGTCGAATTACCCCGATGCTCCTCGGTACGAGCGAGAAGAACACAAATGATCTCCTGAGACGGCGACTGATTTGTCTTCTATTGTGGTGTAATAGTGAAGGAATCCGGCGTGTGTTGGAAGTGATGACAGGCATCGCGCATCCTCGTGACAAGCCAGTGGATACGACGCGGATCCAGTCCATTCGAATGGGTGAGTTTTCCTATCAGATCCAGTAAAGAGAAGGGAGTGTGATCACACTGACGGATGTTAGATGTATATATTTGTAGGCACAACGGTCGCAACAAATGCGCTGCTGGAACGGGAAGGAGAGCGCACGGTGCTTGTCACGACACAAGGGTTCAAGGATTTGCTGTACATTGGCAACCAGTCGCGCCCAAAGATCTTTGATCTAGAGATCCGCACACCCGACGTACGATCCCCTTTTACTTTTGGCCGGCTAAGCTCCAGTACCACAAAAGGTCAAGCTAACCGACGTCCCTATCTATACTGTACGTGTAGATGCTGTACGAGTCGGTCGTGGAAGTCGACGAACGGCTCCAACTGATCGCAAATGAAAAAGACCGCGTGGTTTCGGATGTCAAAGGCATCAGTGGCGACTATATCCGCGTCAAGAAAGAGCTCAATGAAGAAGATTTGCGCACGAAACTTGCCGCTGTACGTGCCACGGGCATCGCCAGCGTCGCGATCGTGCTGTTGCACTCGTACACGTTCCCACAACACGAAGAAATCGCGGCCAAAATCGCCCACGAGCTGGGGTTTACGCAAATCTCGTTATCCTCCGACGTGATGCCCATGATCAAGGCCGTGCCGCGTGGGTTCACCACTTGCGCCGATGCGTACTTGACACCTGTGATCAAAACGTACATTGCGTCGTTTTGCGGTGGCTTTGACGACGGATTAGACAGTGTCAAGATCAGTTTTATGCAGAGCGACGGCGGGTTGGCACGCATGAAACATTTCCATGGCCACCGTGCGATCCTTTCTGGCCCAGCCGGTGGCGTCGTCGGCTATGCGCGCACGACGCGGCCTGCAGAATCCCACGCTTCTGCTGGTGCTGCTCCTACCAGTGCCAGTGGCTCGTTGCCTCCTGTGATTGGATTTGATATGGGCGGCACGTCCACCGATGTCTCTCGTTTTGACGGCAAATTTGAACACGTGCTGGAAAGCGTGACCGCGAATGTGCCCGTGCGTGCGCCGCAGCTGGATATCCAGACCGTCGCGGCTGGTGGTGGCTCGAGGCTTTTTTACAAGAACGGCATGTTTATCGTGGGTCCCGAATCCGTGCGCGCCCACCCGGGACCCGTTTGTTACCGCAAAGGTGGCTACCTCAGTGTGACCGACGCCAACTTGGTCACAGGTCGCATTTTGCCGTCGTTTTTCCCAAAAATCTTTGGGCCCAATGAAGACCAAGAGCTTGATGTCGACGGATCCAAGCGTGCGTTTGCAGCGCTCACGGAAGAAATCAATTCGTCCACAAGCGAAAAGAAATACACGGTGGAAGAAGTGGCGTTTGGCTTTTTGCGGGTCGCGAATGAAGCCATGTGTCGCCCGATCCGCAATTTGACCCAAATGAAAGGCTACGATATCAGCACCCATATCTTGGCTTGCTTTGGTGGCGCCGGACCTCAGCATGCCTGCTCGATCGCCAAGGCGCTGGGGATGTCGCAAGTGTACATCCATCGGTACAGTGGCATTTTGTCGGCCTATGGGCTCAGTGTCGCCGACAGCGTCGTGGACAAGCAGCGGCCATCGACGGCCACGTACAACCCACAAATCAAGCCTTTTCTGGTCACCGACTTGATCACACTGGCCAAGGAAGCACGTGCGGAATTAGAGTCCGATGGGTTCCAAGAAGAAGACATGCAAACGCAATTTTTTCTCAATTTGCGGTACGAAGGCACGGATAACGCTGTGATGACCCGCGGTCCCATTGGTGAAAAGGGAATCCCTTTAGAAGACTCTGTTGATGCGTTGTCGTCGTTTGACTTTGACGCGTCGTTCATTCGCAAGTACCAGCGCGAGTTTGGCTTTGTCTTGCAGAACCGGTTGATCATCATTGATGATATCCGTGTCCGTGTCACGATCTCGCCCGACTTGAAAGACCCCTCCACCACTGCCACCGTGGCGATGACGTCTGCCTTGGATGGTTGTGTGGATACAGTAGCTCCCCACTCGACGACGCCTTTTTATTTCCAAGAAACCCAAAAATGGCAAGACATTCCCGTGTATCTCCATGAAGAAATCATCCACAAAAGCGGATCCACGTACCCAGGCCCCGCGATCATCATGCAAGGCACTGCGACCGTGGTCGTGGAACCAGATTGGGTCGTGCAAGTGCAAAAAAGTGGCGATTTGTTTCTAACTTTTACAGGCAAACGCCATGAATCATTGGCTCATAGTGGGTACAAGACTTCCAAAGATGTGCCATTGGATTCGATCCAACTGTCCGTGTTTTCGCATCGCTTCATGGGCATCGCCGAACAAATGGGCAAGACACTGGCACGCACGTCCGTGTCGGTCAATATCAAAGAGCGGTTGGATTTTTCGTGTGCGCTCTTTGGACCCGACGGTGGGCTTGTCGCGAATGCGCCTCATTTGCCCGTGCACTTGGGTGCGATGCAGCAGGCCGTGCGGTACCAGCTGCAGCACTGGGGCAGTGACCTCGTAGATGGCGATGTCTTGGTCTCGAACCACCCGCAGCTTGCCGGTGGCAGCCATTTGCCTGATATCACGGTGATCACGCCTGTTTTTGATACAAAAACAAACAAAATTGAGTTTTTCGTGGCCAGTCGAGGCCACCATGCCGATATCGGCGGCATCGCGCCTGGCTCCATGCCGCCGCTTTCCAAGACACTGGATGAAGAAGGCGCTGCGATTGTCGCGTTCAAATTGGTCGATGGCAAAGATGGTCTCTTCAAAGAGCAAGAAATCACGGAAATCTTGCAACAAAAAGGATTGCTGGATGAAAAAGGCTTGCCACGGACAGGGACACGCAATTTGAGGGACAATTTGTCCGATTTGAAGGCGCAAGTCGCTGCCAACCAACGCGGCGTCGTGCTCATGAATGAACTGGTCACAGAATACACGCTGCCTGTGGTCACAGCGTACATGACGTACATCCAAGAAGCCGCGGAACACGCCGTGCGCAATATGCTCCATGAATTTTCCATCGCGCAAAAGCTGCCCGACATCGGCCACGTGTACGCGGAAGATTTCATGGACGATGGCACCAAAATTGCACTCAAGATCACGATCAATCGACTGACCAATTCAGCGATTTTTGATTTCAATGGCACCGGGCCAGAGATCTATGGCAATGTCAACACGCCTCCTGCCGTCACGTACTCGGCGATCATTTACTGTCTGCGGTGTTTGCTGGCGGGTGATGATTTGCCACTGAACCAAGGGTGTCTCACGCCAATTCAAGTCATTTTCCCACAGAATGGCAGCATCTTGAACCCAAGTGCAAATGCCGCGGTTGTCGGAGGCAATGTGCTGACCAGCCAACGCATCACTGATGTGATCTTGAAGGCCTTTGCCGCCTGTGCGGCGTCTCAAGGCTGTATGAACAATTTGAGCTTTGGCAGCGCGACACTCGGTGGCTACTACGAGACCATCGCAGGTGGCGCCGGTGCTGGCCCATCGTGGCATGGACGCAGTGGCATCCACACGCATATGACCAATACCCGTATCACGGATCCCGAGATCTTGGAAAAACGGTACCCGGTCTTGTTGAACGCGTTCCATTTACGCGAAGGATCGGGCGGCATTGGCCAATTCCGAGGCGGTGAGGGCGTCGTGCGGGAGCTTCAGTTCTTGGAGGCCATGACCGTCAGTATCCTTTCGGAACGCCGTGCGTTTCGTCCGTATGGGATGGCCGGTGGGGGCGACGGCGAGCGCGGCGTGAACTTGCTCACGCGGAAAGACGGCCGCGTGTTGAACTTGGGTGGCAAAAACACGGTGGATGTCCAGCCAAATGAAGTGCTCACGATTTATTCGCCTGGTGGTGGCGGATACGGCAAGGCGGGCAACTGATTCCACCAAAAAATAAATAAAAAATACTTCGAAGTACATGGGATCGCCTGGGAACTGAGTACTAAGAAGACAAAAAAAGGGTGAAAAGAATCAAGTCTTTTTCTGTATGGTGTTGTTGTTGTTGTTCTTCTTGCGGGATTCTACTGCTGGTTGTTGCTCGCTTCGTTATCCGTGTTGGCAGTACTTGCACTCTCTTTGCGTTTCTTTTCCTTAATATCCTCGCGATAAAAAAAGTCGTCCACTTCTTTGGCGAGTGCCTTGCTCATGAGCTTCTGACGGTTACGGAGTGCCTTCTCTTCCGCGCGACGACGCGACTCTTTTTCGTCGTCCAGGTCGGCAGGCTTGCCGTGGCGGGTCCTCGACTTCTTGGTCGCGCGTACTTGGTCCGCGGTATACGACGGATGGGGACATTCGCGGTCCCGGTGGCCGACATCACCACAGTTGGAGCAAATCACAGGCAACATACAGTTGCGCTCAGTGTGGCCTAGCTCGCCACAGTTCCCACAAACACGCTCCAGGTCATCTTCATGGAATAAGAGCTGTTTGTACATCTTATCCTTGGCACGGCGCGTATCCAAATCACGCAGGCCATGTTCAAAATCGACTTCTTCGGCACGGCCGATTTGGCGATGCACGCGCTCTTCGACCGTCCACTGACGCACACGGTGGTGGCTCTCTCGTTCACGCTCGTGGTGGTCGTGATCGTGGCGCTTTTGCATGTGGGATCGATGGTGCGGCTTGTGTGCGTGGCCGAATGAGCGTTCGTCGTCATCGTCGTCATCATCATCACCATCTTCATCCGCTTCATCCGCTTCATCGAACAGGTCATCTTCGTTCAGAAAATCCTTCTCCACACCTTCAGGAAGGTCGTCAAGTTCGACTTTTTCGCGGAATTGCTGCGCGTGTTGCTGGAGCCGTTCAAACGGGTCGGCGATCCGTGGGAGACGGTTCCAATCTTCCATCTCCTCATCTTCACCACCATGACCGTCGTCACGGCCCTCACCATTGATGCCACTGCTGAAGCGGCGTGCACAGAGAGCACTCGAGCGCGCACCTACGGTTGCTAGTGTAGTGATGCGTCCGTCACGCACAGCGCGCACCAAAAGCTGTCGCATGGACGCCATGTTGTTCCGCATTTTTTTTTTTTTTTTGCGGCTTGGTGATGGCAAAAATTGGATGTTGTATCATGAGGTTGATGATTGGCCACCCACGTATATCTTGATATTTGTATAAATTCGATTAAGTGCGATTTAGAACTGTATAAAACACATTGTTTCAATAGACTGATTAAAACAGTTGCCGAACATTTTGGGCAAGCGAAGGAGGAACGCCAAGGCCAACGCAACGCAAGAGAGTTATTAGATCGCCCGCCCCTCGTTCCTCTTTCTACGTGGATTCCCAGGCTCTCCAAGGCGTCAAACCAAGCAGCGGAGTGTTTCATCACGAAATGGCTGTTCTTCCGAATCGTAACGTGCTCTCGGGCGTCGAGATCCGTGATGTATGGGCTGACAATTTGGAAGAAACCATGAAAATGATCCGTGAAGTGGTCCAGCAAGACGCGTGCTACGTGGCGATGGACACCGAATACCCTGGTGTCGTCGCGCGCCCCATTGGCTCGTTCACGACCTCGACCGATTACCAGTACCAGACGCTCCGTTGCAATGTCGATTTGCTGCGCCTCATCCAGCTGGGCATCGCGTTCTTTAACGAAGATGGCTCGTATATGAAAGATGTACCAGTGTACCAGTTCAATTTCAAGTTCAGCTTGGGCGAAGATATGTACGCACAGGACTCGATCGAAGTGCTTCGCCAAGCCGGCATTGACTTTGCGACCCATGAAGAAAAGGGCATTGAAGTGGCTCGCTTCGGGGAGCTCTTGGTGCCGTCGGGACTTGTGCTCATGGACAATATCAAGTGGGTCTCGTTCCACGGGTCGTCTGATTTCGGGTACTTGCTCAAGGTGCTCACGTGCTCTCCACTGCCCGCGGAAGAAGAACAGTTCTTTGACTTGCTCCACACGTACTTTCCGACGACGTTTGACCTCAAGCATGTCGCGCTCGACTTTGACAAGATGGGCGGGCTCAGCCGATTAGCAGAGGACTTGCAAGTGGAACGGATAGGCACAATGCACCAAGCGGGCTCCGATGCGCTGCTCACGGCCGCGACTTTCTTCAAGATGGTGGAAGTTTTCTTTGATGGCAAAGTGGGCAACGCCGCGCGATACTCGGGCCATCTCTACGGACTGGGCAACAGCATGTCGATGATCGGCCAGTAAGATCGGTTCCTCCTGCCTCTCTACACATAAGGAAATACGGTAGGAGTTTTCATGAGGTCGGTGGCTCATCGTAGGATACTGTACGACCAGAAAAATCGCTAGAACAAAGGAAAAATCCATTAAAAAAAAAGCGCATTCTGCTGGTGTTGTGGTATTATTCTTTTTGTATTCTTTTATTCGGCTTCATGCATACAGTAATCGGTCGTTCTATCGGTCTTCTTATTTTTTTCTAGGTGTACCCATATTATCGCGATCTTTAGTTCTGAAGCACAAACGTGGACAGCTCATCCATGTCGCCCGTCTTGATGCTCACTCGAGCGAACGTGACCTCGCACGGCGCATCCACCGCAAACTCAAACGCCACGCCGTCGCGGCCCACAGGCACAGTGGAGTTGTCATCTTCTCCTTCGGTCTCCAGCGACGAGCGGGTCTTCTTGAGCTTGGTGAGCTCTTTCTCCAGCGCTGCACGGACCACGTCGACGCTTGCACAACCAGCAACGTCGCTCTTGTTGCACACGATCATCATCTTTGGCGCCATATCGTTGAACTTGGCGTTGGAGAAGATGTCGTACAAGTACTCGGCATCCTTGCGGAACGATGGCACGGATCCATCAATGATAAACACCACACAGCCCGTCACTGGGTAGTAATCCGCCACGCGCCTGTAAAAATCAGTAGAGAAAGCGGTCATAATTTGTTAGAGATACTTGGCCGTTGCAACACCACCATAGATATACACAATGGGGGAAACGTACGAGCGAAGGCGTTCATGGCCTGGGTAGTCGACGACTTGGAGGTGGGCGCCGAAGTGGATCGTGTTGTGGTGTTCATGGACACCAAACTTGCCTTCTTGTTCTTCCATGGACGACACCGTTTCAATGAAGCGGCCGTCGCGCAACTGGTGGAAGAGCGTGGTCTTGCCACTGCCAGTCGTGCCAAGGAAAAGCGTCATCTTGCGCTTGTTCCCTGTGATCGTCACGCCCAAGCCACGCATGTGCATGAAAAACTGCACGATCAGCACAATGTACAGCGTCACGCCGGCCGTGAGCAGGACCACCAGGTGCGCTGGGTAGCCGTAGATGCGGCCGAACATGTCGGTGTTGAGGATGCTTTGGACGCCCATGGTTCCGCTGTGGTTTGGCTTGATTTGGTGGTGCTGGCGCTTGTGTCCGGATCGAGGGAGCTTTGGTTCTGGTGCTTCGTGGCAGCCAAGTTCCGAGTTTGTGTGTCGGCGGCCAAAAAGCGCAGGTGCCCGACCGAGGGAGATGGGCTCAGGTGGGCTGGGGCCACTTTTTGAATCAAGTGACCTTGGCACATCTGCCTTATGGAGAGGTGTGGTCCACACTGTGGCGCGCCCCACATTTTGCAGGATGTGGGCTTGAAGTTGGAAAAGGCTAATTAGCCCAAGCTAATTTATTGGAATGGCCCGAGACGGTTTGTGCTAAAGGATGGACAGACCCACATGGGAGACCAACTGTTCATCAAAAGCTAATCAACATCAGTTTCTTCAGTTCTGGCATCAACGAAAAAAATGAAGCCAATTCTCGGGGTGAATCACCGATTGTTCGGGTGTCATGTGCTCGACGTACGCCAGCCGCACTCCTCTGCATGACATTCAAGATACCAAGAGATGTGAACTGGATGTCACTGTCCTAATAGTGGCGGCTAAGAAGTCGGGTCAGCCTCGCAACACCAACAAAAATCACAACCAACGTTGGTTGGGTGCCACCAACTTTCATCAGCTCATTCACCAACTTATCTCGCACTCCTCACACCAACACCAACAAAAAAAAACAGGAGAAAAGGCAACAAATCTTCCCATAATTCCAACATGGCTTTCCTCTGTCGCATCAAGATGGCGGCATGCGCGGCGCTGCTTCTCTCGCTGAGTATGACCCATGCAGTCGCCACTACCACCAACGTGACCACCACGCGACGACTCGCTTCGTCGCCTGGCAACGTCGCGGCGTGCTACAGCCCGATGCATTCCCAGTACTACCCACTCGGTCGCGCGGCGCTTCAAATGGACAAGCTGCAACAGTCCATCGACGACGACTTTGCGCTCATGGCGGGCCACGTGACCCACGTGCGCACGTACTATTCCCAGTTCTTCGGCATCAACGTCGCGCAATACGCCGCGCGCCACGGCATCAAGGTCTACTTGGGTGTGTTCATGACTTCCGAAGCCTGGGGCACCACCGAGATTGACGCCGCAGTGGAAGCCGCCTTGAAGTACCCAGATACGGTGGAAGCGATCCTCGTGGGCAACGAGAACTTGTTCAAAGGCGTGACCGCGGACGCCATCCTCAGCGTCGTGAACCAAATTAAAGCGCGCATCGCTGGAAACGGCGGCAATCCAAACCTCAAGTTTGGCACGGTCCAGCGGATCACCGAGTACATGGACGCGTCGTTTGACGCGCAAACCAAGACACTGGAGGCCAACTTGGATATCCTTGGAGTGAATATCTACCCGTTCTTTGACAACAACTTTGACGCCAGCAAGCCCTCGGCGCTGGTGGATACCTTGTGGACAAAAATGGCGCAGAAATTTGCCGTCGACAAGATGCGGCTCACGGAGACCGGGTTCCCAACGCAAGGCTCGCCGTCGGTCGAAGCGCCAAGCGTGTTTCCCAGTCTTGATAGCTCGTACGCGTTCTATGAAGAGCTTCGCCAGTGGACACCACAAGGAGCAGCTGAAAACACACCAAAGTTTTGGTTTGGGATGTTTGACCGCCGCCCGGATGATAACACCATGGGCTTGGATTTTGAACAGCATTTTGGCTTCTACACGCACGAACGTGTGCCCAAGCGCGATGGGTACCCACTCGCTCTCACAGAGGCTCCAGGTCCTGCACCAGCACCTGCACCAGCACCTGCACCAGCACCTGCACCAGCACCTGCACCAGCACCTGGGCCAGAACCAGTCCCAGCTCCTGCACCAGTTGAGACGACTCCGCCAGCATCAACACCAGAGCCAGAAGTCACGACTCCAGCACCAACTGACGCATCAACTGAAGCTCCATCAACGACGCCAAACCCAATCGTTCAAGTGAAGTTGCCGACGCCCGCTCCGTCCGTGACCAGCTCGCCCAACGCTGGTGCGACGAATGAGCCAACAAGTGGACCAGGAGAGCCAAGCACAAGCCAGCCAACACCGGCGCCAACGTCGAACTCGGAGCCAACCCCATTGCCGACACCAGCGGCCACTTGGAACGATCAGCCACAGCCCACGCCTGCGATGACTTGGAACGGGCCCGTGCCGACCCCAGCGGTGACCTCAAATGAACCAAAGGTGACGGCTTGGCCCATGCCGACGCCCTACCCGTCTCGCCCTATCACCAACAAGCCGACACCCGCACCGACCACAACGGATTCCGACTCGGTCGTCGGCAAGGCAGAAGCCACGGGGGATTCAACGGATACCACGGCTCCGGTCGCTCAGAACGACTCGCCTGCCTCGGTTGATACCAACGCCAAGCAATCCAGCAGCGCCACCAAGCCCCACAGTATTGTCTTGGTTCTCGTGTCTGTCGTCATGATGGCCATCGCCCATGAGTGGTAAACTCTTGTGGAGGCCAAAAAAACAACAACAATGCCGCACATGCTCCCAAGGGGGGAAACAATGTGCAGGGAGCGAAAGAAAGCTCCTTCTATCTGTCTGTGTCCAAAGAAATATCTGTCGTTGAGTAATAGTACCGTAGTGAATAGCATATAAGCATTTTGTGATCGTTTTAGATGTAAATTTTGACGTAAATATCAATGGTCGTCACCAGCTCCAGCAGGCGACATGGATTGTGGCTCTGGCGCAGTGGAGCTGCTACGCAGCTCAAAAATACACACTTCCGCTGCTCACAGTCGCGGCAGCACTCTAGCATGAAGTTTGGTTCAAAGAGCATCTCAACTAACGCCAATTTATCCAACTTCTCATTTTCAAAGACATAAAAAAAGCAAAAGGATTTTTGAAGTCCAAGATTTTTTGGTTTATTTTCCACACATCATTCAGCCAACACTGTCCGTAACGGTATCTAACAAATCACACCCGAAGTCACATCGCCCTTGGAACTTGTCGCGCCCTTCGCCGTCTTGAGCCAGCACGTACCACCAGCGTAACCGGACCAGGTGAACGCCTTGCAGCCAGAGCGCTTCTGGCAGGCTGCCACGCAACCTTCCGCGTTGCCACTGGCGGCGTTGCCCATATCGTTGCCTGCGTAGTCCAGCCCACGCTCCAAGCCATCCAGGTCGCACTTGCCGCCCGAGGCGGCAGGCGTCGACGACGACGTGCACTTGACGCCCGAGCGGACGCCGCTCTTGGCGAACGAGTTGCCCTTGCTGGACTTGAGCCAGCACGTGCCACCGGCGTAGCTCGACCAAGTGAACGCTCCACAAGCTGAACGGCTGTTGCAAATGGCAAAGCATCCTTCGGCGTTGTTGGACTGCGCGTTGCCCACGTCTCCGCCTTGGTAGTCCTTGCCTTCGTCAATGACACAAGACGCCGCTGCCGCTGGCGTGGATGGCGCCGTGGCCGGACTACTGGCGTCAGGAGGTGTGCACTTGACACCCGAGCGGACACCTGGTTTGCCCCACGACGCACCTTTTGACGACTTGAGCCAGCAAGTGCCAAAATTGTACGATGTCCACGAGAACGCACCACACGCTGGACGGCTGTTACAGATCGCAAAGCATCCTTCCGCGCTGTTCGATGGCGCGTTGCCCACGTCGCTTCCTTGGTAATCTTGGCCTTCGTCAATGGGGCAAGACGACGAGCCTGGCGCCGATGGCACCGATGGCGCCGAGACTGTGCCGGCTCCATCTTGGACAACCACCGGCGCGGACCCGATCTTGCGTGGGTACCCGTCGCACTTGGCTCGCTTGTCCGTGGTGAAGAAGCCAAAGAACCGCTCCAAGTCCACGTACGCCGCGGGGTCGCCCCAGCGGCGGTCAAAGGCCTGGAACCAAAACTTGGGGCAGTTCTCACAGCCGCTGGGCACCCAGTTCACGAGCGCTTCGTAGTAGCCAAGCGCCGAGTTGAGCGCTGGCATGACCCGTGGAGAGATGGACGACGGCGCACCGCCTGTGGGAAAGCCCGTCTCTGTCAAGCGGATCTTTTCGCGTGGGTACTTGGTGACCACTTTGTTCCACAGCATATCCAGCAAATCTGTCGGGCGAGCGCTGTTGTACCCGTTGTCAAAGAACGGGTAGATATTCACACCCAGGATATCGAGTCCGTTCTTCAGTTGCTGCATATCCCATTCAAATCGCGCGTCCAAGAACTCGTTCACGCGCTGGACCGTGCCGTACTTGACGCGCCATGCGTCACCGCCGGCGCGGTTCTTGAGATCGTTGACCTTGTTGAGGATATCCCAACTGCGCTGGTGGAAATTGATCAAGTTTTCATTGCCAACCAAGACCACTTCGACTGTGCCCGAGTATTTCTTGATCGCATTCACCGCAGCGTTCATTTCGTCATTGCCCCACGAGTCGGTGGTCATGAACACACCGAGCCACAGTTTGATACCGTATTTGGCCGCGATCGGCGCGATCTCGATGCCGAAATGCATCGAGTAGTACGTGCGCACGTGGGTGAAGTGCTGGCTCATGAGCCGGAAGTCGTCGTCAATCGCCGCGCGGAGCCGGTTGACATCGGCGCCGCCGCCGTTGAGCGGGTAGTCGGGGTTGTGGAACGGTGCATAGCAAGCCGCGACGTTGCCCACGGCGCCGCCGAGCCGCCGCACGACACCGGCACTCGCGATGACGCTGCTGTTGCTGTTGCTGTTATCCTGTTGTTGGGCATGCGCATACACACCCGTGACCGCGATCGCTAAGAGTTTGAGCACGCGCCACAACGCCATTTTTACTGCGTTTTAATCAGGCAAAATGGCAACTGAACGCCGCCATCTTCAGTACCGCAGGAAACACAGGCAGTCATAACCCAGTGGTCGGAGCTCTTCCATCATTCCTTCGGTGGCGTGCGTTGGTAATCGCGATTGCATGAGGGGGAAAGGAGGTGTTCATTGGGTGCTGTGGCTGTTGGCGATCGACCAGCTGTTTGGCAACAAGACAGTTCAAAGTGATGAAATCGGTGGCAGTAGTCTTGGATGTTGGTTCAGGAATGTTCTCATTGGGTGAAAAAGTTCAGAGTTGGTGGCAGCGTCCAGAGAGACTCAGGACAGTTGGACCGGATTTCTGGAGTCCAGACGCACCCAGCTCCAGTCCAGACTTGAGCAGACTGGACTGGAGTCGAGCGCGTCACTACAATGTGAACCCATCCAATTTGGAATGGTTGGTATGGGCGGTGCTTCATGCATCCCGAGGCGCAATGGCCATGGGAATGGTATCCTGCAGAGTCTTCAGTCAAGACGCAACGAATGAAAAATACACTGCGAATGACCAGCTCCGTCCGTCGTGATCATGTTCAGTGTGTGCAAGACCGTGCCGATGCAAAATAGTGTTCAGCGCATATCAGTTGTGCGCGTTGGTGGAAGATACATTTCAATACCGGTTCAATACCGGTTGTGTACCGGTACAGAATGCATTACATTTTCATTACCGGTACAGAGTAAAATACCGGACGACGGAAATGAACCAAACCAAACTGATCTGAAGTCGACAATAATGAACGTGCTCACGACCGCAGATTTGAACGAAACAGGCGCGCCGTTGTTGCGCACAGGGACATGCGATGGGGACGAAGAGGAGTTTCTGATGGCCACGTTTGACGACGTGGAGATTCACATCGCGCAAAGCAGCGACGACGACGATGAGAATGAGTGCATGGCTGAAGAGCTCCCGCTGAATGCGACGCGCGGCGCACTCCATGTCACGACCAAGTGAGCAACTTCTCAATATACAATGCATTGGATGCGATCTGGTCTACTCACTATTGTACTTCTCATAATATCTGCTGGCAGGCGCATTGTGTGGGTCGGTGACCGTGCTGCCCCGCGCGTCGGGTACGGATGGGATGTCAACCAAATCACCCTCCACGCAATCTCCCGGGACCCGGCCGCCTTTGCGCGACCGTGTCTGTATTGCCAGGTACATACTTTGGTAGATGGCTCTGTCGTGGCGCCAGCAGCGCATCTATCCTCTCACAAGTAAACTGATTGGCGCGCATTGGGTTGTGTTGGCAATAGATGGGGATTGAAGAAATCAGTGAAGTGCGCTTCGTCCCAGCCGAAGAGAAACAACGTATGAGTTTCCTTCCTTCTCTCTATCTCTCGTTTGCTCTTGATTGAAAAGCTCATGGAGGGGTGTTCTTTTTTCTACTGTGAATCACAGTGTCCGAAATGTTCACTGCATTTTCCAAGTCGGCCGAATTGAATCCAGATGATGAAGACGACAACGACAACGGCGACCACGGCCAAGAGGACGCCGGGTGGGTTTTTGACGAAGAAGAAGTGGCAAATGGCGCACGAGCAGCGCAGTTAGCCGCGCATTTGGACTCTTTGCTGCAAATCGCACCAGGAATGGAACAAGCCGACGACACACCCATCGCTGCAGGTCAGTTTGACGATGCCGATGAAGACGATTTGCTGTAGAAAAGTTCAAGAAGGATCTGATTTTTTTTTTTCCCCAATAAGTGTAAATTCTCCAATTTTTTCCCCATATTTTTTTTTTTTTTTTTGTGATTGTTTGGTGATAAAATTGAATGTGGGGCTAAACCTGATGCTGAGATTGATCTCGCTCCCTGCACAGCAAAGCGTAGTAGAGTCGTCTTTTAGATCTTGTGGATCATGGTTTCCTTGTTGATCAAGTGACACGTTGTCTCCACGAGACGCAGCAATTGCGAAATGTCGGCTATATCCAAGTAAATAAAAACAAAACCCGTCAGTTTCCAAGTATCATAGCCACTATGTGTAGAGGCATCCACGTCCGACGTACCAGACCAGTTCGACAGTTGCTCCTCAGAGGAAAGCGGCCGCACAAACGAAACGACTTTGGCGGGGCGATCAATCTTGGCGTAGATCGAGGCCTCGCTCACCAGCGTCGAGATACTTGCCTCCGTCGCCTACAGACCGATAGAAACACACATTCCCCAGGGATCAGAACACACACTACAGCCCAAACTGGATCCACTCTAGACTGTCTACTACTTACATCTTCCGTCAAGCCGATCATCTTGGCAAGATGCGGCATGCGGATGCGCTCGTAATGTTCCGCGACCACGCGGATGTTGTGCTCGGTCACACGCGCATGCAGCGCCTTGAACCACTCACTGCCCCGCTGCGGGTGGACAAACACCTCGTGTTTCTTGAGCAATTCATCTTGTGGCAACGGGTACCCAATGATTTCTTTGGTCGTGAATTTTTCCAAAAGTGAAAAAAACTCGGGCATTTTTTCCACCAGTTTTTCACGCGCCAGCGTATGGAGCAAGTCATGCTGCAAGTTGGAATGGGGCGATAAGATCGCAAAGATCGCCGCATGTTCCAGCGCCTTTCGCCACATTTTTTCATCTTCCTTGACTGTACTGGTATTGAAGATCGCCATCCAGTGGCGACACAATTCCAAGGTATTGTTTTCATGGGTATCGTACTCGATCATGAGCGTGTAAAACTTGAGCTTACACTCTTGGAACCCGTCTTCTTCCAGTGTGCGGCGTAAAATCTTTTTGCCCAAGATATTTGCACGCACAAAATCCTTTTTCGCGAGTGTCAACCGCACTTGTTCCAAAATGTACACAGCCTTTTCCAGCTTGGTCATGGAGCCGTACGTTTCCACATGGACTTCCTGCAGGATCGTCGCGGCTTCGTCGATCTCGCCGTTGGCTTCTTTCATACGCGACAGCATTTGCGTGAGCGTCGCGCGCTCTTTTTCCAAGAAAATCTTGCCTTCCGCGACCGCGCGAAGCGCATGGATCAAGTCCATTTTGACTTGTTCCGATGGCGTCAACTCCAAATATTCGGTCGCTTTATGGACCACGACCGAGATCGCACTGGATTTCTGGGCGCGGCGCTTCGATAAAAGCAAGATATTGTCCTTGAGCAATTCCCATCGCTTGTAGTCGGCGCAAATTTGCAAGATCGACGCGACAACGAGCTTGAGCGTGGCGATATCATTCGCGAGCCGCGACTGCTTCTCCAAGCCTAACAAGAGCTCGGTCGCGGCTTCCACATTTCCGCTCGCAGCGACCGATTGTGCTTGAGGAAGCACACGCTGGTACTCGGCCGTGAAGTCGGCCTTCTTGCCGATTTCTTCCGTGCTGCTCATATTGGATTTCCGAGATCTTTTTCCCTTTTTCCTTTTTCGTGCTGCACTTTGAGGGGGATTTTCAATGCAATACCGGTTTTCGACCGGTATTTCATGTGGCGTGGAATGGATGTGGACCACGCTATTTACAGTGTTGCAAGGTTCGCCGAGTTGCTTTGGGACATCGCAAAATAATCACCACGATGCCGAACAAGGAGTGCCTCACGTGCAAGCCCGGCGACGCCACGCACCACCAAAGCGCGGTCGCAAACACAGGCTGCGAAGGGTCGTATGAACGGGTGGATACCTGCATGAAGCGCCACAACGGTCGCGTCTCTGCCTGTACCAAGGAGTGGACCATGTTTCGAAAGTGCCATGAGCAGGCCAAGGCATTAAAGACCGAGCTGAAAAAGAGTGCAGCAGGCAAATGAGAGAGACAGATAGAGTCCACCACCACAACCAAGTTGTATGCGCTTTAGAATAATAGTAGTATGAATATACTCTCATAGATTTGTTTTGTGTGGACTGTATTGTATTACTAATATGCCTTATGTCGTCATAACCCATGTGGTGTTGTCTTCTTCGCAAGACGAGAACATCAGAAAACCAGGATGCGATCCCCACCGCAAGACAACAACAACAACAAAACTGGATGGCAGTGTGCATCCTAAACCACTTTCTCTATTATACTTGAATGACAACATCCTCCACAAAAAACTACACCTGCCTAAATTATCTTCACTTGAACGCCATGAGCAAGCGACTGGCGTGGGTGACCTGGCGTCATTCCGGGTAGCGGCGCTCGTCTTGCGGCGGCGATGCACTTCCTTCCGAGCTCGCAATGGAGTCGGCGTATTTCCGTTTCCGGTTCGAAGAACATGAAATGCCCAGTTTGCGGCTTCGTAAGTAAGTCAGCGCGTTGCGCAACTGGATCTTGGTGGGCATGAGGTCATCGCCAAATGCACGTTGGCGGTGGAGCGTCTGAAGCTCCTTGTAGATCACCATGGGCTTGATATCGCCATTCTCCTGCAGCATGCGCATGATATGGGACTTCATTTCCTCGGTCACTGAGCTTTGCACAGGCTCCGCGTCATCTTGGTCGTTGCTCAAGTGTTGGTAGGCTTGGCAGATCACGCCTTGGAAAGTGAGCTGGCAAGTGGACATGCGCAGCTGCACGGGGCAGCTCCGTCGCTTGCAGTTATTGTTGTTGTCCTCGTTCTTTGGGTGGCAAAGCGCGGAAGTACACTTTGTCCACTGCACTTTCATCTTATGGTCGGCGTTGTTACCGATATCTTCATGTTCGTGGTTCATCGTACAGTTGACAAGGTGCGTGTTGATGATGGCGTTGCGCTTGAGCGCGAGGCGGAAGTTGTTCATGTCGGCTTCGCTGTGGGTCTCGCCAATGACGATCCACCCTCCATCGTCCGGGTTGTGGAGCAAGCGGCGGATGTCCATTCTCGTGGTGGCTGTTGACTTGGTGACTCGAAAATGGCGAATGGCTCACGGATTGTGCAGTCACTGGGCACTGTATAAGACAATGGACTTGCAAAATGTACTGTCCCGCTGGTGGATGGAACTCAGGCAGTCACCGAGTCCCAGTCCCACTGGAAAGATTGCGGCAACAAGGTGCTGATCGGTTTCTGGATCCGGTTGACAGTGGCCACTGCTGGACAGTTCAGCGTTTGCGATCAGCGCCACCACTTGGAGTTCTCAGTCGAAGGATGGGTGCCAGCTGGGTGACACAGGGAAGCTGGGACACAGTGATTGTAACTAGAAATGGGACCTGGTGGGATCCCACCTGTGATCCACTCCACACTCAGATCGCCTGTGGGGATGGCAACAAACAGAGAAATGAGTGGAGTTTGATCAGCGGTTTCTTGTCGGCTGATTGTCAGCATAACGAAAAAGGAAACGCTCGGAACGATTCAGAATCTGAGTGAGGCAGCCACTGACTGTGCCACAGTGTCACTGGAGAGATGGTGTGCAGCGCAATTTTGCTGGACTTTTGCCTGGCATTCAGAACTGATACGATACAGGTTCTTGAAAGAAACCTTGAGGTTGGACATGGTTTTGTTCGGGACCAGAAGGAGGACCCAAAAAGGGCTGATCGCCTAACGCGTGTCACATCTTGATCTTGATCAACGCACAGGTCTGCACTGGAGGACTTATTTTGGTGGAATGGTGCTCCAGTATTATAGTAATACTGTTTGGTACTTGAGACAAGTCCTGTGATATTATGATAGAGAGACATCGGCTGAACAGTGGTGGGTGTGGATGGTCCTTGTTAGCAATTCAGTCGCGAATGAAAATGATCAGTTGAACGGGTCAAGATGGATTCAACAGTATTTCAGTGCGGTACTGCACAACAGCTCAAAGTTCCTCGGCCTCCACCGCAGCAGTGAGGTCCAGGAACTTGAATGTTCTGAACTGTACTGCAACGCGGGCACTGAAGTTACAGTTCTGGGACTGGTATCTACCGAGCCACAAAATCAGCCCCAATCGAGTCGGCATCATCTTCTTTCGAATCATTTTCCAACTTTCCGAAGCGATCAGCTGCTGGTGCCCCTATCCATAGGCTGATCATCTAAGGATCCCGATACTACGTAAGGAGACTTGTTGCAGCCAGTTATGATACAGTGTAGCAAGTGTTGACTGTGGACACCAACGCCATCAAAACTCCATGTGCTTCACCCCCATCCACCCAGTGTGCAATCAAGTTCTCCAATTGTGAAACGTTGGGGGCAGAGCGCCAGGCACGAATTTGGGGACGTTTGACGTGGCGTTGTTTTCCACCAATGAAACTGCGTTAAATCTCATTTACCAGCCAATCATTTGGTTGTCTTTTCTCAATTGGGTTCAGCGAGAAGTCAGTGATTTGCCCGTGGCCACTAGCACATAAACAGGGCGAGCGTCTTTTCCCTCCTGTGCTCCCCAACCAGATGGAAAGTTGTGGCGGATACTGCTGGTCAGTGATGACCGCACCCCGAAAACTGATACAGGTACGAATAACCGTTTTGGTGGGTCAATTCTTAGGTTTTACTGCAACACACCGAAGTTTTTTTGTTCTCATTTCTCAATCGCTGTGTCTTCTCGGTTCAAGTACTGGAGCATCGAGTCTTCGTAGATCTTGACGTCTTTGTACCCCAAGATCTCTTGCAACACAAACGCCGTATGCGCCGCTCGAATGCCTCGCTGACAGTACGTAATCAGCGGCACTGCGCGGTCGTCCGTGAGGCTTCGCTCATTGACAAGTTCATGCTCCAGTGCCTCTTTGGTCTTAAAGATCCCATTACGTGTGGCATCCACACCGTCTTTCCAGTCAAAGTTGATCGCACCTGGCACATGACCTGGTGGAAAGGGACAGACGAAAATAAGAAATCAAGAGTGAGTGGGCAAGAAGACCTTGGTGTTTGTATTGGTCCAAAACTGCCGTACCAACGCGGCGATTGCCGTTGTCTTGGGCGCCAATGTACTCGGCGTGGGAACGCGCGTCGACAAATTGCGCCGACGTGGTGAGCAGTGATGTCTGCACATCGTCCAACCCGATGAGCTTGCCTGAAGTCTTCTCGGTCACACTGAAAAGGAACGTGAGGATTCAGTATCTACTGTGGTATCGTACTATGCGCAAGACGGCATGATAATGGTGATGCTTTACCTGGTAGAGCTACGTGGTGAGCTGCTGAACGACGATGGCGTCGTGGAGACCTCCTTGATATCCTGGACCCATTGCTTCCAGCCTCCATTGAGAACCTACGGACCACAATAGGGAAACAGATCAATACATCAATCAGTGCTTGCAGATTCGATGGAGAGCAGTAGATAACGCGCGTGCACGCACCTTGAGATTTTCCTTGGGGAACCCGTAGTGCAAGAAGACCCACCACGCTCGAGTCGCACCCTGTCCGTTGTCATCGCAAAAGCCTCAGTCCCCATTTCCAGTTCATCCCCATAAAAACAGCGAGACGCTTACAATACTGAGTTCATCGTCGTAAAATACAAGCGTCGAGTCACTGTCGATGCCCACAATGTCCAGCAGCTCATCAAACTCGGGCTTGCTCATCACACCGGTCCCTCCACGGGTGTCCTAGTATCATTCGCACAACATATACAATGACAACCCAAGGCGTCAATGAAACAGAATAGAAAAAAGGATGGCTGCGTGGCTCTTGTCTGTACCTTGAGGTTGGTGGCCTTGAAGCCGTGAAAGGAAGTCGCGTTGGGGATATGGGCACGCTGGAATTCCACGGGGTGGCCGCAATCCACGACCCGCACAGCGCCGCTCTTGGTGTCGCTCTCGCGCACCCATTCCGGTGTAACAAGCGATGCCAGTGACGAAGATCTCCATCGGATGGCAACCCCACGGGGGCGCATCGTAGCGGCGCCGTGGCGCGCAAGCAAGGCAGCTGCAACCATGATGTTCTCTGTGCTTTTTTCTTTTTCGTTTCTGGTTGTGAAAACCTGGGCAAGGAAGGAGAAGGATGCACTGCTGGAGCTCCCCATTGGCTGGAAAAATCAGCCAATAAAATGTCGCCATTTACAAAAGTGACATGCGACGTGTGCAAATATGCGACATGTGAAATTGATCTCTTTTTTGTTTTTTCTAACGATATGTTGGCAAATGGCACATACTATGCACCGCTAGTATCCTTGCCCACCGTACCACAGCTTGTGGAATTTCCAGACGGCACATCGGCTTCCTTCGCGATAGCGGCGTTACCGCCCCCGTTGCCTTTCATTGGCACACACGCCTTGTACACTTGCCACGAGTAACTGTTGCCGCGGTTGCGGTTGCCGAACCAGTACCAGCGGAGCATGCACTCTCCTTTGCACGAGCTCCAGTCGATCTTGTAGGACGTCTTGCCCGCGCCGACGTCCTTGTTGCAGTTATCGCCAGCCAAGACCTTGACATTATCCAGCCAGATCTCACACGGACCTTCATGGGTGTATCCACTCGAACGCATCATGCCATTGGCTGGGATGGGCTGGCGCTTACCCTTCGGATCGGTCCACCCACACTCGAAATTGACGGCTGGGTTGTCGACCAGTTTGTACAGACTCTTGTTATCCATGAAGTCACGCAGTGTCTTGGCACCTTTGGACTTGATGAAGCCCAGAAGATCGGGACCCGTCTTGTACTGGCGTTCCATGTACGCGATGGGAGACCAGTTGGTTCCCCTGTCAGCGATGGTGTATTTTGGCGCAGGTACAATGACCCGCTGGTGCGCGTCGACGTTTGGCAAAAGGGTGGAGACCATCAAAGCGGCAATTGCCGTGAGAGCGAGAGAGCGAGCGAATTGCATGGCGGTCGTTGAGGGTCCAGGTGGAGTCGTTGGTGGTCGTGTGGCTGATGGAGAGGAAATTGAGGAATGAGTTTGTTGGCTTCGAGTGTGCCTCCCAGCTCAACTTCCAATTGAAGCCACCATCGGAAATGGAGGCTCGCTCGCTGGCGCACGATTCTGACCGCATACAAATACCAAGTTATCACACGTCGCATGGTCGGCTCGACATACACATTCTCTGAATTATGGGCGGTCGTCATGTGGTATTATATAATAAATCTCTGCAGACTCTGATTTGATCATGTCAACGACGTCGAAAACCTCCTATATTGGATAGATATGATATCCATGGAATTGGTTCCAACAGAAAATGAGCATCACGCAACCTCCATAAACCGATACTGGAAATATATTCACATTCGAAGCAGGAACAACTGGATCCACCGAATCGGAACTGAACCAGGACAATCAAAACATCAAAGAAGACGCCGCAACCCATGGAGGGTCGCTATCCTATAGTGTACCTCTTCTGGGGGTATTGTCCTCTTGGGAATCCAAACACATGCGGACTACTGAACTGCAGCCCGCACATGCCCCATACCTTTTCCTTTTGGATCGGTCTGCGAATATCGACGTGTTCACTGTCAGTCAATGAGCAGCATCTGGACCGTAGAGTCGAGGATTCGTCACCAACTCTAACTGGATTGGATCTGGTCGTCGATATCTGATCCAGCACTCGACGGATCTCAGTTCCCCGGACATTCCGACCTGATCAAAACAACATGGACCACACAATGGATTTACCATACTACGCAGTTTACAGTATCACAGAGAATAAACATTCCCAATCCAATTGCGCAGTAAGCTATAACCATGACCGATCTTGAGCTCGCTTTGTCAAAACTGGGACAAAACGAAGGGATCAATCCTGTGACCATGGATGGATGAAGACGCTCCGGGTACTTTATTCACATGGTGAATACTGTAATGAGTAATTTTACCAGTGGCTATTTGTCGGATTCTGGATCTGCAACTTGGTCACCAACATGCTCTCAGTGTCTTCCACTGCGCGCTGGAGGCAGCAAGATATGTGAGGTGAGACGCACAGCGAGAAAAAAGGGGGAGGGGAGCCAGTCAGATATGCTGCTTTTTGAACACACGTACCTTGTGGAGCTGAATCAGATCTTTCAACGCGTCAATCGGGAGCTCGTCGAGCTTTTTGCCTTCTAAATGATCCACACTGACGATTGACGGCAATACGTACACGCACACGTCAGTATGCTGGGCTCAGTACGGCAGGGCTACTGGCATCCTCATAGAAGCAACTCACCGCTTCTCTGCTTGGTCTATCGTTTGGTGTGCTCCGACAAGTTGTCTTCGGATCGAAAGATGTGATGACATGCCCAAATTACATTGCTACAACAGTACGTGGGTGTGGTCAGTACCATGAATCGTCTGTAGATGAAGGGATCGATGGAAAACGTACGATGCAAACGAGCAGCCAGCCAAGGCTCAATAGAACAGCGTTGGCAACCGCACTCTGCTGGAGCCTCGTCAGTGCCTTCAACAAGATCGGTGGTGGTGTGGCGTTGGCTGAGTCTTCACACCTGGCAAAGACAGTTCCAGTCACCCACTTTGAGTATGGTTTCGCAACAAGACTGCTATCCCCACACCGTACCAGTCTGGGTTGTTTGCGTAGGCCGTAGCGAGCCGCAACGCCGACGGAGACGCGATGATCAACACCAGCAGTGCGCTCGCTGTGAATACGAAAGCGCCTTGAAGCTGTACATCCACATAGTATCACTTCCGTTAGCTTCGTCTTGCAGACCACACACACACGCAGCAGGTTTCATACACTGTACCAGTCTCATCGAGTTGAAGCGGAAGTGATGAAGAGCGTCATCTTCCTCCACTGTGGCTCCACGCTGCAGCCTCAAGTGGCTGATCTTGCGCATCAAACCTAGCAGACTCAGAGTGCAATGTTAGGTTAAGGAGCCTGCCTCTCTCTCTCGATACAAACAGCCAAATCAATAGGGAGAAAGAAGAAGGCGCAAAAAAAAAAAGGATATTTGAACAGCAAGAAGAAAAGCTGCCGCGAGCGGTCGGCCACACTGCTGTACATGCACGCAAAGCTTTTTCGCGTTGCCTGATCCTGGAGAAAGTGGTCATCAGTCACACCAAGATTGAAGGCATCCATCCAGCTGAGCCCGACGACGATGCCGTTGCACATGACCACGACCACGGCCTCGGTCTCAATCGCTAGTCGTGCAGCGTCCCATTGCGAGCAGCTACCGTCATCGTCATCGTCATCGCCATCGTTCTCTTCCCCACGCCGTCGCCGTCGTCTCCGTCGCAGGCGATGTAGTGGCGCGTGGCTGCTTGGTGAGGAAAAGCAAAAGCTGTTGTTGTCGCTGGCTTTTCCTCGCTGGCGCACACGAAAGAACTCGCCGCTGATCTCATTCTCAACGTACAACTTGGCCACAACGCCATCATTCTCTTGGGTAGCGTCACCGCCAGGAGTTGTACCAAAGAAGCTGCTCATCAAATTGTTTCTTCCAGAAAACCCACTACCGCCATCCTCTTCATCGCTTGTGTCGTCAAGCGCATGGAGCTGTAGGATGTTCTCTTGCGTGAAGCCGCCACCACCACCGCCACCTTGCTCATCGGTATCTGCTCGTTGAGGACTGTTGTCTTCCTCCACGCCACTGAGCTGTCGTGGCCTGCTGGTCTTGGTCTTGGACTTTCCCTCCCGCTTGTCTTTGTCCTTCTTCTTCTTCTTTCGGTTTTCCTTCTCCTTGTCTCGTGGCCGCTCAGCTGGAAGGTCATCGCCAGCCATTGTTAGGTTGGTTTGATCCAGAATGTCAATGTCAATGATGGAGCATTCATATATTCTAAAGCGACGCGACCTTTCAAGATCCACAATAGATTTTCCACACATTTGAACACCACCACCACCACAAAAAAATGCCTGATGCGTCCACTGTATTCGACCTGCCGCTGCTCAAAGATGACATCACGAGTATCGTACAGGACGCCGTGCTAAGTGTCCTTGAAGGCAATGTGTACGACCACGGCAAGGTACACCTTGCCGTACAGTTACCCTATACTCTAAGTCAGTATGGAGCATCCACGGTCTCTGCTAACAATAATACGAGGACAGGTGAATACGTGGGTGAACCAAATGACATCAGTGTGTGTCGAAGATCTTCGACGGCTCTGTCCGGTACGGTAGCCAGACTGGAAGAGGGCCAGGTCGCCTTCTTTGTCAGGCACACTGATTATAGTTATTTTGGATGCTTAGAACTTCAAGTATATCGTGACGTGCTTGATCCGGCAGCGCAAAGGCGCCGGGCTGGATGTCTCTAGTGTCGCGTACTGGGACGAAAAGACCGACGGCGCGTGTACGGTGTCATGGGAAAATAATTCCATCTCGGCCGTGCTGTATGTGTACGGGATAGCGCTGTAGGAAATACTTCCAAAAACAAAAAAGTGAAAAAGAATATATATTTCGGTGTATTATTACTTGAAAAAATGTGGATCTATGCGGTCGCGACGGCGACTCCGCCTTCGGCTTGGCTTTGTGCGCTGTTGCTTGCCACGACCGATTTGCGGGCTTCAATCTTGAGCGGGTCGATCGCCACGAGCCAGGCGCGAAGCTCGGCCTGCGTGGAGGCCTGCAGCGACCAGACCACACACTTGCTGCCGGAGAGGCTCACAAGCTGGAACGAAAATGGGAACCCCGAGTCGGAGCCATCGGGCTTGCTGCTTCCACGACGGCTGACGAGGCCAGGTACGCTAGGCCGCCGGCCAGCGGACGATGATGAAGAGGACGAGGAGGATGGCGGCACGACGACCTGGCACTTGACGATATCCAAGACGCCGATCTGTTCTTTCTTGGCAAAGCTCTTGTACGCGTACAGAAACGGACGCTTGAGCACAAACCACCGCCTTTCCCAGCTCAAACGATTGGTTAGCGTGTTCTTGGCCCATGACAGCGGGTTTGAGGTAGCCATGGTGGAAGAAAGCGGCGCGACCGCGGACTCGTCCAGTTGGATGGCCGTGGAAAACATGAGAAAGCCCGCCATTTCCCCACTGCTGGCAGTCGCATCGCCCGTGATGGTGGATGGTTCCGATACAAAGTGGATTCGGTGCTCGCTTGGCTGCGAAGGAGGATTGCCATTGTCAAGTTCCTTGACGTCACCGGTTTCGATCGAAATGAAAATCTCTCTGTTGGATTTGTGGCGCAAATACAAGCCGCCGTCATCAAGCTGGATCACTCGAATCACTGGTGGCGACTGCTGCGTGGTGGTCGCGGTGGTGGTGATGGCGCCATCCTCGCCTGGGCCTGGAAGAGAGCTGCGGCCACCCAAGAGCACTTGTTCAAAGCACTCTTGAGCCCGTTCCAGTGTGAGCGGGTACTCGTCGGACACGCGGGTGCGCAAGTACAATGCCATGATCTCTTGGCGCACGCGCTCCATGGCGACACAAAGCTCCAGGCGGCGCAATCCAGTGATATGCGCGTTCACAAGTGCCACGGTGGTCGGTGACTCGAGAACTTGGTCGCCAGCGGCAGTAGTATTCACTGACTCAGTGGCATCAGCGCCTGCAGCCGCGGTCGTGGCCGTGCTGGGCGTCTTTTGCGCATCGCCATCCTCCTCGCTCAGCGCGTTGTGTGGGCCACATAGCTCCACACTGTACCACGTGCCCAGCCGGTAGCTCCGACTGAAGCTCTCTTTCGCCCACCACGCGGTGCGCGCAGCTTCCCATTCTCTCGCGAGCCGCTGCGACGACGTGACATCCATCGCACTCATCTTGGTCACCATGCTCTTGGAGATGACGATCGGCACACGCGACCCACTTGTCTGGATCGCCACGGCCAAGCGGAACACGCTACGAACATCTTCCCCATCACAGTGCTCAACCACCGCTGGTCCTCCGGCTGCGCTGGCGTGTTCCCATCGTAACGACACATTCAGTGAGCGACTGGAGACATCTAACTCGGCCGTGGCGCGTGGGAAAAGACGCCTCCATTCTTGAAAAGTGGGCAGTTCATCCAGTTCCGTGGTCGCCGCAAGCCGAGCCGAGTTGGCGTCATTGGTAGTGGTGGTGGCTCCAGTCGTAGTAGCCATAGCAATGCTGGACGGTGGCAGCAAGAGCGACTGCGTGGATTTCCCATCGCCCATCGCCAAATTGGAGGCTCCTTTTGTCAGAAACGGTGGGCTGAGCCTCGCAATGCAAAGATCTTGAAGCACAAAAGCACGGTGGTCGGCCTGTGTGACACGCAGCACCACACGGCGCGGCTGGTTGACGTGGAGCCGCAGTGTGCCGTCGCTTTTCACTGCGACAGGCCGGAAAAAGCCATCCGCATCGCGCTCTTCAATATCCACCGAGACAAACAACTCGATACGTTGTGGAGCTTGTGGGAGTGAGAGTGGGAGTGAGAGTGATGGTGACGCCGCAGACTGTGTGATGGCCACGCGATCGCCAAAGCCCCAGACTTCTACGGCAATGTAGTCGTCCAAGGCTGCACAAGTCGTGACTGGCATCGTGTGGTTCACAATGAACACGAGCGAGCCGCCATCTTCTTGGCTTCCCGGGACTTTAGCTGTCGACTCGACACTGCTGTCGGTGGCGGAGGCTTCTGGCTTTGCACCGGTAGTACTAGTACTACTGCCACTGCCACTGGAAGTAGTACTACTACCACCCCATTTCTTGAGCGTGAGCGAGATCTGGTCGGAAAGCGATGTCGCAGAGCGAATAAACTCAACCCGTTCCAAGACCACGTGGACTCGAACAGTACGTAACGGCAGCGGAGAGGACTGACCGGGCGGTCCTCCCGTTGTGCTAGCACGACTACTGGCTGCGGCGGTCATGGAGCCGCGGGGGGATAGAAAGGACATGCCTCGCTTCACGAGCCCGCCACCGGTACTACTCGACGCTTCCAGTTCTTTCGCTGCGTGTTGGCTTGCATCATTCTCCAGTCGGTGGAGCGTGCAATGCAAACGTGCGATTTGGATGCCCTGCGCGTCATAGACGGCAATGGCCATCGACTGGTCCTGTGGCCCACCACCACCTTGTAGGTCGCTTTGCACGCCGGCCACGCCACTCAAGTACACGCGTGCGTGGCCCAGCAGTCTCACACACAGCGCTGGCGGTGGAGCCTGCGACGCGACATTTCCAGGCGCGGTCGTGGTCTCAACCATGGTCGAGTAGCGGCCGTCCATGGACACGGACGCGGCCATCGCGCGCGAGTCGTCTCGCTCCGACTCCACACGGTCGGCGTCTCTCGCCACACTGAGCTTGGGTCCCATTTTCGGGTCATCGTGCTCATCCTCATTGTCTTCTTCTTCGTCGTCCTCGATGACAGTCGAAATGGCTTGCTCGTCTGGATCGTGGACAGTCAGCTCAAGTGAGGCGGCTAATTCGCGTAAAAAGACGACTTTTTCTTCCAAGATTTCACGGGACCACTGCACGATACTGAACCGCTTTGGGCCCAATTTCTTCTTGACCAAGACGCCGCTGCTCTGCTGCTGCTGCTCTTGTCGTTGTTCATGGTCAAAGTCGCTGCTGGTCGATGGTGGCGTTGAAAAGGCCATGTTCAAATGCCACTTGTCGCAAATGCCATTGGCTTCCTCCACTAATTCGTCCAGTGACGGTCTCATCACAGGCTCTTCCAGTACCAGTCGTTCAGCTGGTGGTAGTGGCTTGGCCTTTTCCATCGCAGCGAGTCTCGCAGCGATTTGTGGCACTAAAGAGGAGGAACACCCAGGGTCAGTCAGTCAGTTTTGTTGGAAGCTAGCTATGTTATAAAGGGTACACTCACCGTGGAGACGGAATTGGTACTGGCCATCTTCACCACCGCCACCACCGAAGCCCACGACGTCGCCATGGACCACACGCGTACGTGCATCCTGAGCCACTCGGTTCCCATTGACGACCACCACGGCATCCTCGGTGAACGGCTGCAGCTCCACGACGTACTCGATCTCGTCCTCAATATCCGGCTCGCCTGCTGCTGCTTGTGGAGATGGCACCAGCCGAGAGTGGACGATCCAAACAGCGTGCCTGGCCAGCACGCCATGAGTCGCCGTCACGTTCATCTCTTCTGACTGGCCATCGGCGGCGCTGTTGGTATTTGTATTGGTAACGGTGTTCGGCAACCACAAATAGTTTGTCGGCTCGTCGCCAAGAACCATTGCTTTCGGGGAGCGCGGGCTCTTGCTGGTGCTGTCACCGCCGCTTGCTGCATCACTGGTGGAAGCGAGTGGCTCTCCATCCACAAGTGCACCACTCGCGGCTGAGGACTTGCGTCGCTTCAAAAACGAACCAGCCCACGATCCGGAACGGCCAAGCCGCCGTGGGGATTTGGCTTCGACTGGCGACGGTGTGATATTCTCGGTATCTTGAGACAGAGACGGCTGTTTCTGCTGCTGTTGTTCTTGTGGTGGCGCTTGGCTTCCTACGAGGCTCACGCCTTCGCTGAGCGTGTACATGACCACGTCGTCGTGGGCGCCTAGAGAAAACAGTGGCTTCGTGGTCAACAGCGACGGTAATTCACTGTGGAGCCGCCACACACGGGAAGCCTTTTGCAGCTGCTCTTGCTGCTCCACTTGCTGGTCTCGAAGCGCACACACTTGGCTCTTGTAGCTTTCCATTTCGTCTTGCATCGCATGGTAAAACTCATCGCGGTCTTGCACGCTTGGAGGTAATTGGGCCGAGTCTTTTAAATTTTCAGCCAGATAAAACGCTTCCTTTTCACGCGTAAACAACTGGTTTTTCAATTGCTGAATTTCATCGCGTAATTGGCGGATCACCCGCGCATTTGGGTCTTCATTCACGACCGCACGGTTCATCACTTTCTTGGCCGACTCGGCATAGCGAAGTGTACTCATAGTTTCTTCATAATTCTGGAAAAAAAACATAAAAACATCCATAAAATTATGTTAAAACAGTTTTAGGCACATTTTTAGAGTAAAAAAAAACATATTTTTACCTCGGCGGCGGGGCTGACCATGGCGATCATCGTGGTCTTGGCGTTGCCTCCAAGACTCTCTTTTAAAAGCCACGTGAGTGTCGAGTCACGGTAGGGCACTCGCTCAGTATTTGAATTCCCAGAGGCTTTGCTCAGCGCTGCGATCACGCGGCCCAGCGTCGTGAGGCTTTTGTTGATCATCGCGCCTTCTTTGAGCCTGTCGCCGCTTGTGCCGGAGACATTCGCACGCTCGGACCCCGCCAAATCAATCAACGAGATCTTGGAGCTCTTGACCGTCGGCACATTGGTCACGGTATCAAAAGTCGTCTGAGTGAGTGTGAGCGTAAACACTGCGTGGGAGCGAGATGAAACGGCGTTCATAAGTGTCGCAGCGACCGTGCGCAGCTTATCACCCAGTGCCATTTCGTCCGTGATCTCGTCGAGCGAATTCACCAGTCGCGTGCTGAGCCCTTCAACAAAAGGACCCGTGATCGGGTGTTCGCGTACTTTCAAGACTTTGCCTCGTGTGGCGGAGTCTGTTCCCGTTCCACTACCACTGCTACCCCCAGGAGACCCTAGCGGCGCCATGGTCGAGAAAGAGGACACTGGGGATGGATTTGGAGTTGCGCCGTCTAACAAATCGTGGACTTTTTCCTTGTAGATCTCGCAATAGCTCATTTGCACTGCAAAGACAGTCTTCTTGACAGCCGTGAGTGGCACGGCAGGTGGAGGCGATAGCGCCAAGGGAAGTCCAGCTTCCACAGCTGCCGTGGTCGCGTTTTCCATTTCTTTCGCCACGTCGTTTTCCATGGCGCGGCGCGTGTCGATGCCTTGGAAAAGCGCCTCACAGACCCGTGGGATCACGCCTTTGCCTCGCACGGTGGTCTTCTCACCGACCATGGTGTGGGTTTTGCCACTGCCCGTCTGCCCGTACGCAAACACGGTGCAGTTGAAGCCTTGGAAAGCCGATGTGATCATATCCTTGCCGATCTCTTCAAAGACCAGCTCTTGGTTGGGGCGCTGCGTGGTGGCATCGATATCGTAGGCATTTGCAAACGGTTCACTTTCATTTGCCGCGGCGTTATCCACACCAAAGCAGCGGTCAAAATGGAACTGCCTCAGTTCGCCTGCTTGGGTCGCCGCTGCGATGGCTTGCGAAGATAGTGCGATGGGCAAATTGCCTACGGAACACTTGCGCGTGGCCGTGGAGATCGCGTCCAAGAACGTCGGGTCCGTGAAAAGCACAGGATTGAGCACTTGCACGCTGGTCTTGGAGACTGAGACAACCACGGGCGACTTGGCCAAGAGCTCCTTCTCACTGAGCGGTCGCACGCGGATGACCACTTTGATCGCCGTGTCCTTGGAGGAGGAGTCGCCCTTTACAGGAGAGCATGGTACAATCGTTGGTGATAGCGCTGGAGTCGTCAGGCCGCTGCTGTGGTCGCTGCTGTTGCGATCTTGTGGCGTCGCGGTGTCACTCTTCGCTGGTGTCGTCGCGGGGGTGCGTTTGCCAGCACCCGAGCTGGATGGAGAGATGCATTTTGGCAGCGACACACGTCGTGTTAGCATTTTTAATGTGCAATATCCATGCACTCGGTGGACCCGTGGCTTTCTCTATGGGTTTCTTCGTGACGCCTCCTGGGGGCTGTTGCCGCCCGACCGCTGATTCTTTCCACGAAGAGGCACACAGATAAGAACCGACATGTTGCAATATCCCCCGTTGAATATCTTTGGCCTTTGACTTTGGCTTCCTCACCCATCGGACAAACATGCAACACACTCAGAATGGTAACAATTGGATTCTTCTGTTCGTGTTTGTGCATGTCGCCACTCATGCGTCACAGGAGAACGTCCAATGGGTGATTGAAATGATTCACTTCGAGCGCAACGGAATGATTGTCACTTGGTTGTCCTTTCTACGGAGTGATGATCTTGCAGATGATGATGGTCAATTCTTGTTGAAAATTCTGCAATTTGCCAAATGACGCATTTCTCAATGGGACAGTGGCACAAAAATGAGCTCACCACACGCGTCCGTCCGTCAGTACTGAACCAATGTCATGGTTGTGTCTCCTATCATGCAGTGACGTTCTCTTCGAGAAAGGAAATGCGCCCAGTATTGAGAGGCAGGCATTCACTCATTGACTGGATGTCCCATTCACAAACTTTCCGAGTATGCATCCCTACCAGCCTACACCGTGCTCGCCTCCGTCCAGTGACCACCAGCGATCCATGGACGACGAAGACAAGAGCCCTTTGTCGGACACTCGTGTGGCCGCTGCAGCTCGTCGCCGACGCAAGCGCATCGCGATTGAGCTCCCCATCGACGAAGCCAGCAATTTGAACAAGGACGAAGTCAAGAAATGGAAGAACCGCATCGCTGCAGCACGTGCACGCGAGCGCACACAGCATCAAGTACAGGAACTGCAGGCCATGGTGGACCAATTGTGGCGAGAGAACCACCAGCAGAAGAATATGATCCAGCATTTGCAGAGCGTGATCCTATCGTTGCAGCCGTCTGCTGAGAGCATGCTGTTATCGGTCGAGCAGCAAATGGAATTGCTCACGACTGACCCGCTGCCATTCATCCCACCACAGAGTTTCCAGCAAAGCCTGGGCCACCACCACCACGCGAGTGCGAGTTCAATGACCAACGGCATTCTTGCCGAACTGGACGGTTCGCCGTGGCTATCGTCTCCAACAAACCAGTCTCACCACTGAGACCGCGGTATATATGAAAGCTACCGTGTATACTGTAGCTGAGTGATAGATTCCCCCGCACGACGCGTTCCACGCGCGTTCATCGTGGATGGCATACGTCTGCATAAAATTGATATCCATAGGATACCGTCCTATATTAAGTTAGGGTGGATGAGTGTTGGTCTTGTGTACTAAAATAATAGATTTCCACAATTTGCACCTTTGTGAGTGATGGTCTGCTTGTTCGGAAAGAAGATCATGATGACGAGGAAACAAGCCACAAAAAATATCGAGCGACAAAAGAATCTCTCTCTCAAATGGAGCAAACAGGCGATACAGATGCTCCAAGCGCGACAGCGACAGCGCAACGGAAGAATATGAAAGACACGCGAGGTCGTGGCCGTGGTCGCGGTCGTGGTCGTGGTCGTGGTTCAGCAGCTCGTGGAGGTAGAGGCCTCCGGCTTGGTGGCATGGCATGGGGTGATAGTGATTCAGAAAGCGAATACGCCACCGCGACAGCAGAGGAGCAGAAGCTGATGACTGACTCGGACTATGAGCTTCTGGAGGAAGAGATTGAAGGCGTCGTGGCGCGCGCCGAGCTGGAAACATTTGCAGGCACGATGGTCGTCGATGCCGATGATGTGGAACTCAAGCGCGAACAAATCCAACAGGCGATTGCAAACAAAGAGAAGAATAGCAAGAAAAAGAAGCAGACCAAGAAAGAAGAAGCGGCAGTGGATGGAGAGATACAGGAAGAGAAAGCTGCCGCTTCTGCTGGTCAAGAGCAAGCGAATGCGGTGACCAAGAAGAAGCCACTGGCAAGCAAGAGCAAGAAGAAGACACGCGTGTCGATCGTCGTGACGGAGAGCCAAGTGTTGCAGGTCGTGGAGGTGGAAGCAAGTGGTGGTGTTGCCCAGTTAGACGATGGCTCCTTTGTAGAAATCTCGGTCAAGACAAACAAGAAAAACAAGAATAAGAAAAATAAGAAAAACAAGACCAGTACGAACGACGAGGGGGAAGCGAAGATTGACGAGTCGATTGGAGAGCTCCAGGAAGTGCCACAACTGGTGGTGGGGGTAGCTGACGCGTCCGCGAGCCATGGGAAACCCACCAAGTCCAAGAAAACCAAAAAGTCGGCGGCAAATAAACGTGCTGTGCATACAGTGGCTGAAGAAGAAGAGACAGAGACAGTAGAGATCAACAAGGTCAAGAAGAAGAAGCGGGGCAAGCTGGACGAAACGATCTCTCGTTCAGATGCTGCCGCTGCAGCTGCAACTGCTGATGCTCATGCCATCGTCGCGGCCTTTGCCCAAGCAGCAACGACAACGCAAGCCAAGCAGCAGGACAACAAGAAGAAGAAGAACAAGGCAGGCGTTCCCGTTGCTGTCGCTGTCTCCGCCGACAAGGTCGATGTCCAAGTGAAAAAGGACACCTCACGCAAGCGGACCGAGCGATACGAAGGCAAGTATGAAAGTACCGGTAAACAGAGCCAACGAGGCAGCCACTATGAAGAGTACCAGGACCAAAACGAAGTGCTCGCGGCGCTTGAGAAAGGCGGTAATGGCCTCTTCCAAGGCAAAATACGCATCAACCCACAGTTTCGCATGCGTGCGTTTTTGACCGTGGACGGGATCCCTGTGGATATCCTCATCGATGGCATCAAAGACCGCAACCGAGCCATGGATGGCGACCTGGTCGCGATCCAAATCCATCCAGAAGATCAATGGAAACCAAACAAAGAAAGTGCGTCTGCGAAGGACCAAGACTCGGAAATCAAGAACAAGAATAAGCTGGTGGTCGCACACCACGCTAGCGCGATGCCGTCGACTGTCAGTGAGGACAAGCAGAAAGCCCAAGCGGTCGATGAAGACAAAGCAGCCGCGCTCCATGGGCTCTGGCGTCCCACGCTGGACGCCTCACGGTGCTTTCTCCCTCTGTCGTCTTCCTCATCATCGTCGACTGTTCAGAATTCTCAGAACCCGCGGTCTGAGTCTGAGTCGCCACTGGTGGTTGCCCACAGTATCTTTGCCCAGAGCCAACTGCTCAACTGCCGTCCGACCGCAAAAGTCGTCGCGATCTTGACACCTGGAAATGCCCAAGGTTTTGTAGGCGCGTTGGAACCGAAAACCAAACCACAAGATGCAAACACTGCATTATCTGCTCAAGATGATTATGCGTATTTCAATGCCCAGGACCCACGGATCCCACAAAAAATTCGCATTCCACGGCTTCAACTTCCCGATGAATTTATTTCCCACCCGTTGAAATATGCCAAAGAAATGCTTTGCTTTTGTCGGATCACAAAATGGTCCGTCAGCCACGATACTCCGATGGGGGAATTTGTGAAAACCTTGGGCGAATATTCCGGAATCGAATCTGGCATTTCTGCGCTTCTCATGAAACATGGTCTTTTGCAGCATACTTTGGATTTTAAACGTGAAATTTTGGATGATTTGGATGCCAAATACGGTGCCGGGGGTGAAAAATGGGAAATCCCACAAGATGAAGTTTTAAAACGACGTGATTTCCGGAATTTCCAGATTTTCAGCATTGATCCGTATAATGCGCGTGATTTAGATGATGCGTTACATATTCGCGCGTTAAATACGGAAGAATCCATATTTGAAGTGGGAGTCCATATCGCGGATGTCACGCATTTCATTGCAAATGGATCGTTTTTAGATGTGGAAGCGCAACAGCGAGCGACAAGTGTCTACTTGGCGAATAAAGTGTTGCCCATGTTACCACGCGTTTTATGTGAACGGCTTTGCTCGTTGCAGCCTGAAGTGGACAGACTGGCGTTCTCCGTGGTGTGGCAAATGCACGAAGACGGAAGCCTCGTGGACGGATGTGTGCCATGGTTTGGCAAGTCCATCATTCGGTCGTGTTGCAAGCTGGATTATGGCACAGCCCAGAAAATGCTGGATGGCAAAGTTACGAAAGATTGCTTGGATGAATGGGAAATGGGACGGCGTCCAGTGGCAGGTGACAATCCAGAGATCACGTGTAGCTCGGTGATCCAGGCGGTCCAGTTTTTATGGCGTGTGGCCAAAAATCGACGTGTGACTCGGTTTGATACCGGTGCCGTGACGCTTCAGAATGTCAAATTGACGTTTACATTGGATGCCAAGGGCAACCCGACCAGTTTTGGCACGTATTTGCTCAAAGACAGCAACCGACTGGTCGAAGAGTATATGCTTTTAGCCAACTACTTGGTCGCGCAAAGACTTCTACAAGCGCATGGGCCGCTGGCTTTCATTCGTCGCCACCCGCAGCCCAATGAACGCGCTCTCGAGACAACACTGGCGACGCTGAGTGAGCATTCGATTGATGTGGACGGCTCGTCGCCGAAAAGGCTCACTGAATCGCTGGACAAAGTGCTGGAAACACGCGGCGACTCGGTCTATGGGGTCGTGCAGAACTTGATCACCAAGCCCATGAAACCGGCCGAGTATTTGGTCGCTGGGAATGCTGGGGTGGATGACGCGTGGCGCCATTACGCATTGAATATCCCGTATTATACCCATTTCACATCACCCATTCGTCGGTACGCGGATGTGGTCGTCCACAGGCTGCTGCAAGAGAGTATTGTGGACGCTGACAACGTCGCTATCCGGTTGGAAGCAAGCCAAGGCGGAGGCGAAGGATGTGGAGAGGAACTCACGGAGCTCATGCAGCAGCTTTCCAGCGTCGCGCAAAACTGTAATGAAAAGAAAATGAGCTCGAAAAACGCTGAAAAAGACGGCGATCAAGTATTTTTGTGTGCCTATATCAAGCACAATGGCGCGGTGGATGTCACGGGCGTGGTCGTGAGCACGGGGCAGCACAGTTTCACCGTGTACATTTCGGAATTGGGCTTGGAACAGCGCATTGAAGTCAAGTCATTGGCCGGTGGTGTGAGGGGCTCGTGGCAAGACAAGACGTCCACTTTGACGCTGGTGTTTAACGCAGCCAAGAAGAGACCGAACAAGGGCAAGTCCAAGAGAGACGCAGCTGCGAAAGACAAGCAGCTGGAGCAAGCTGACCTAGAGGCACAAGAAGTCGTGGAAGTTGGGACGGAGTCAGACGCTGTGGTCGTTGTGGACTCGTCGTCGCCATCACCAGCACCAGCACCAGCGCCTTCTATGAGCCAGCCAGCCGAGCGTGTGGATCTCAAGTTTCTCACCAAGTTGCAAATGCGGATGACGACGACTGACCGCATGCCGCTCGCGCTCAAGTTTGATGTCGTGGGACTGTGGAAGCCATGATAGAAATATAATTCAACAGTAGGAAATTTTGTATCCATTTGTTTTGGCACGATCTCTGGTTACCACCACATTGCACACATCATTTGTGCAACGCAGTATTTCGTTTGCAGTCAGATCTTAAGACGCAAACTAACAAGTTGTGCTTCCATTTCTTTCGATGGCGACGCTTTCCTGGGACAAGAAGCGGCACATGCCGCTCGAAACGAAGCAAATCGGATTTGATGACGTTCGGTCTTGTTTCCAGAGCCAAGTTGTCAAACACGAAGCGTCGATGCCATTGTACCAACGCACACCTGAAAATTACAGGCACATGGCAACAAGACTTCATACCAGTATTTACAAATTCAAAGTAGTACACGGTATTATCCATAGTTTCTGGATAAATACTTTTTGCGGAAATACCAAACATTTCAAATATTATTTGAAATGTTTGGTAATATATTTCTCACAATTAATTTGCTGAGTGGTTGAAAATCCCCAGCTTCCCTTTTTTTTTTATTTGGGGACGCCCCGAAAAATCTACCATTTTGCCAAAATATTTCCGAAAAATCTACCAAAGGCCAACTTATTCCCAAATTTCTACCACTTCGTATATTCTGTTTTCAATTCCAATTATATTCCAAAAAATCTACCACCAAATTTGACAAAATCTGAAATATCACCAAGTAGGCAATTCAGAGGAGGTTGGTGCGGGAGACTGCAGTAGCTTGCAAGCTGGCCAAGAGTGTGAGGCAAATGGCAAGATTCGATTTCTTCTGGAGCATGACCACCAATCGGATCCCAGTCAAGTTGTTGAGTGGATTGTTGGCTCGCCGATTCACCAATAAGACTTTCGGCAGCACCGTCTCTCATTGCGAACGGAAGTCTGAGTCCATACTTGGCGGCATTGACTGGTCATGGGCGATCTCGACGAGTTGACGAAATCCTCGCGATCGAGAAGCGGCTTCACAAGCCGTCCCAAATACGCAGCTCTCTGGTTCTCCTCGCTCTCGGCGACAGTCATAATCCACGGATATCTTGCAATTGAAGTGTGGACAGGTTTCGGGTATTCTTAGTGTAATCGCCACCGTAACCAGATCTCTGTGTCCATGTGAAATTGCAGTTGCTTCTCCCACAAATATCTGGGAACAGGTATTCTGAACTAGATCCTGCACAAACGTCAATCCAGAAAACCATCCGGACTGCAGTGGACCTGGGCTTCTGTTATCCATGTGAACACTGTGAATGCCCTTCTGAAATCCTGGATAGTTAGTTTTGCTGGCAACAGGCTTGCACGTGATTTGCCAGAATCTCAGTAGTTTCGTGGCTGATATCTTCTGTCTGTAGGAGGAGTTGCCCAGAGATCTCGTTTGCGAGACAGTTCTTGAATGGATTCTGCAGTATATCGTGCATAAACAGGCCATTGAGAATGCTGTTTGACCTCCATCTTCTATATTCAGCTGTTATTGGTAAATTCGACCACCTTTTCAAGTGATCTCAAAACAAGCTAAACACCAACTCTATAATCTAATACATGCCACTGAAACTGAAAAGCTGAACCTGGTGACTGATCCAGCTGGAAACCTGGAACACCGAGAGCACTTCAACTGGATGGTCGTCACCAAGTGCCACAATCATAACAAAGACCAATCCACCAAAACGGTTCCTTTACGGAGCTTGGGGGAAATGCTCGTGTTGCTCCAACAGCTCATTCTCCAATTGCCTCCTTCCTCGTGATACCGTTATCTCCACGTCAAAAGCCTCTTGTCCTCGACCCCCCAAAATGAAAGTCACTGTCTCCATCTCCACTGCTACGGCTGCCCTTGTGGTACTCTCCAGCACTGCTCATCAGGCCGACGCTCACCAGCGTGTCATGATCCCTGAGCCGACCTACACCATCGCGGACAAAGGCACCAACTGGTCTCCCATCGCGTTCATGGAAGGCCAGTACAAAACCGGTCCGGACCTCCTGGGTTTCATCAAATCCAAGGGCGCCAAGACTCTGCGTGACTTCATGGATAACAAGAGCCTGTACAAACTGGTCAATAACCCAGCGGTCAATTTTGACTGTGGGTGGACCGACCCGAAGGGCAAGCGCCAGCCCATCCCAGCCAATGGCATGATGCGCTCGAGTGGCTACACCCATGAAGGGCCATGTGAGATTTGGCTGGATAATGTCAAGGTCTTGGCTGGCGATAACTGCAACAAGGACGTCGGCGCGGGCAAGACGTTCTACAAGATCGACTGGAGTTCGTGCAAAGGAGAGTGTATGCTCCACTGGTACTGGTTTGGCAACCGCCACATCGGGAATGGGTACTCGTGGCAAGTCTACAAGGCGTGTGTGCCGATGCAAGGCAGCGGCCAAGGACAGGCCGCTGGCGAAGCTGACGACGTCCCGCGTGGCAACTCCACGAGTGACGCTATCGGGAAGGACGACGGCAAGCCCAGTGCAGCCACCACTGCTCCAGCGGCAAAGCCAGCTCCAGTGCCAGCGAGCAAGTGCAACGTCAAAAAGAATTGATCACGTTGTTCATGCAGATGACCTTACTTGTTGTGTCAGTGTGAACCAGGAGAAGTCTCTTGTGCTCATCCTGGATCCGCATGGATGCTGCCAAGAGTAATAAGATAAATCAATCATTCCGCCCACCACAACGTTTGCGTACTAGTATGTGCAGAGAGCAGCTTTCATCAGTTCTTTCATAACGTTAGCATCTCCTGAAAGCAGCTCGCATTACTAGCCGCAGCTTCGTGGCCGAGTTCCACCACGATATGAACTAATGTTGTTGTATCCAGCTGAAGCTTTTCAAAATAGTCCTTGCCATCCAGCGTCCACGACCAGCGCATTTCTGTTGTATTGCTGCAATTTTGCCTCGCAAGAAAGTTGTCCACGTTGTCGTCGCCCTTCAACCACGCACCATCCTTCCGTGCCAAGTAGAGAGATCGCCAGCCTTGGTAGGACAGCGTGCTGTTCTGTGCTCAAGACACCAGCGATGGCCTTCTGCAGTGCTTCCACGTTGGCGTTGCGTGCAATCTCGACGGAGAACTCGCTTCCTTAGCCGTACCCAACCACATCGCAGCAGCTGGCCCTTCTCCATAATATGGAACCAATATTATTGGTTTCGACAAGAAACAGCAAATTCGATACCCTTAAAAAAAACCATGATCATATTGCCGTGTTGCGTGTGTTGACACAGCAGAGGCGCGGCGAGGATCCTGGAGAATCTCGAGTGGACTCCACTGTGGAGTGGAGACACTGGATTTCAGTGGGCTGATGGGGCTACTGTCCCGAGGACTACTTCAAGCAGCGATGATCGCTGCGATCCCCATCAGCTCAGCACTTGCACAATGCAACATGCAGTCACCGAGTCACAAGAGGAAGAACATCAGTCATTGCTTCATCGAATCGGCTCATGCAGAACCAACATCCGGATACTTGGCACCGTACGTCGCGCCCCAGATATTCAGCACCGGATCGACGAAAGATGGCTGATCGATCAGATGAGTAGAGTCCATTTACCCCTGAGAGCAGATGCCCGAGTGATGTCGATACATTGGTCCCTAGCAAAATAAGGTATAAATACCTGTCAGAAAGAGTGTAGCCATCAGCTGGTTGTCCTTCTCTGGGCCGGCTGTTTGTTGAGAAGCTCACCATACAACTGACCAGCATATAAATCCTCTCCCGAAAAATGCCCATTCCAATCTTTTTGTGACTGTCTCCATGGAGGTCCCTGCTGCAAACCCACCGACCACACGAGAAGCGCATCACTCAGCAACTTGCTTTCTCTCATCCCAAACGAATCGTCACCATGGTCTCCACCGTCGCATACGCCTCCATCGCTGCCGTTGGCGCCGTCGCTCTTCTCTCTGGGAATGCCGATGCGCACCAGCGTGTGACCATCCCAGCGCCAACGTTCACGGCGGACAAGAACACCAACTGGAACCCACTGGCTTTCCTGGAAGGCCAAGGCGTCAAGACCAACGCCGATATCCTCGGCTACTTGAAGACCAAGAACGTCAAGAGTCTGCGCGCCTATATGGACAACAAGGCCAACTACAAGATCGATGCGGCGGGCGCGACGTTTGATTGCGGGTACACCAACCCGAACGGCGCGCGCCAGCCAATCCCAGCGAACGGCATGATGCGCTCGACGGGCTACACCCACGAAGGCCCGTGCGAGATTTGGATCGACAACACGATGGTCAAGCACGGCGATAACTGCCATTTCGATATCGGAAGCACGCCAACGAGCTACAAGATCGACTTCAGTGCATGCAAGGGAGACTGCATGTTGCGCTGGTACTGGTTTGGCAACCGCCCGATCGGCAACAAGCGGTCGTGGCAAATTTATAAGGCGTGTATCCCTCTCAAAGGAAGCGGCGCGCGCGAGTCCAACACGACCAGCGATGATGTCGCTGGCGAGGATGATGATGAGGCCGCCGCTGCCACGACCACGCCGACGGCGCTGCCGACCGCCAAGCCAGTGGCCGATGAAACGGCCAGTGATGCGAGCAAGTGCAAGGTCAAGAAGGACTGATCGTGCCTGTCGGAGTAGCTTGCACGTATAATGTTTTTTTTAATTTGTTGTTGATCCTTTCCTATGTTTTGAATAAAATCGAATCCTGGGCGTTCCGTACTGCGTCTGTTCGTTGGCCACCTACTGATACACATTGTCTGCAAAGCGCATACCAAAGTGATGGCCATCCATCTAGGATGGAGCTGGCGACCCACTTGATGATACCGGCACTGTGAAGTTGTACTGGTGTACCGATGGACCAAGAAGTCCATGGAAGGAGAACCTCTACGCATGGTTCGCTTCCCACTCATCCATATACCGGCAGACACATGTCGTTAATGTGGCGCGGATCTGAAATGGATAAAATAGCCAGCGGGCCATGTGCCTTTTCACCTGGGCGTCTTCCTGTGTATAGCCGAGGCCAGTTGGGTTTGTAGTTGGGCTTTCCGAGACGTTCATGGGAAACAGACGGTAACGGAGAAAGAGCTGGTCAGTCAACACACCGAAGTGAATGAGCACGAGACAGCGAAAGTGAGACTGAGAATGAGAGCTGGTCGGGCATGCGCCTCACTGCATTACGGTGTGCAGAAGAACAGTCCCAACGGCCACCAAACCTCGACGTGGACAAGTGCAAGCTCCACTCGCATTTCCAAATTCAGTGGCTTCCGCTCACAACGACCGGCATCCCATCTGACTGTAACAAGAGACCATGTTCACACGCTCCGTTGTCGCCTTGAGCGCTGCTGTGGTGGCGCTCACGTCGCCCTTTGTGCTTGTCGAAGCGCACCAACGGGTGTACTTTCCTGAAGTGATCTACACGGTCGCGGACCGCGGCACCAACTGGGGGCCACAGGCCAAGCTGGAAAGCCAAGGGTACAAGACCACGAGCGACTTCAACGCCTACCTCAAGGCGAATGGCTACAAGACGCTTCGCGCGTTCATGGACAAGCCCGGCGTGTACAAGCCCAACTCAGGCGCCACGTTTGAGTGTGGCTTCACCAACCCAAACGCGCCAGCGCAGCCCATCCCAACGACGGGCGAGTTCCGCACATCTGGGTACACCCACGAAGGTCCTTGTGAGATTTGGCTCGGTGACACCATGATCAAGCATGGCGACAACTGCCACTTTGATATCGCAGACAAAACGTTCAGTGACAAAATTGACTACAGTGCCTGCAAAGGAAACTGTATGCTCAAGTGGTACTGGCTCGGTATCCGCCCCATGGGCAAAAAGTACTCGTGGCAAATCTACAAGGCCTGTATCCCACTGGCCGACAAGAGCGGTGGTGCCACTGCCACGACCAAGAAGCCGACCACGACGGCTCCAGCGGCCACACCAAAGCCTGCCACGACCACCAAGGCACCGGAGACCGGCAAGGATGACGACGCCGCACCCGCTCCAGCGACCACGACCAAGCCCGCCGTGACCACCACCAAGCCCGCCACGACTACTGCCGCGCCACCAGTCACCACCAAGCCGGTGTCTCCTCCAGCAGCACCAGCCACCACCAAGCCAGCGACCAGCAAGCCAGTGAGCTGCAAGCGTCGGCGTGACTGAGAAATGGCACCGCTCACCGCAGTAACTGAGGCGACCAGTGGTCGTACAACTACGTCTGTGTAATAAACTGTTTGATCGTGTTCATCCGTTGTTTTTTCATTACTACTGCACTACGAAGTATTAGAATATCTTTTGGCTCAGTCCACATGCGTTAACCTCGTGTCTACCTCCTCCTTGCCACCACTCGCTCCTCCTCCTCCTTCTCCACCAAGAGGAAAAGAAGGAGGAGTCGGATGTACGACTGATGCCCACTGGGCGACTTTCTTCATCCCATCGATCGTCATGAGTTCCACAAACTCTGGATGCGTTTGCCATGCAAAGAGCCACTCGTCTTGCGTGATAAAATCATCTTGATCCAAATCGGCTTCCAAGAAAATCTGGTTCACCGCGAGTGGGATATCTTGTTCAATTTCTTCCATCAGCGACTCAATTTCCACAAGTCCTTTGGAAATGGCCTCTTCAGGCGCCACCGCAAGTGACACAACATTGGCATTTTCCATTTGCAGCGTCACTTGGTCTTTTAGCAATTTCGGGAAAATCTTTTTCACCGTGCGGATCCGCCTTTCCATGGCCTCGCGAAGGTCTTGCCTGCTGATTTTGCCATCGCCACCACTGTCAATGATATGGAAAAGCGTATGCGCTTTTTCTTCCACAGTGCCTTTGGTCATCAAGTACACGCCGACGGTGAACTCGTCCAAGAGAAGGAAATCTTTTGGTGTCTTGCTGTGCTCAAAGCTGGAAAAAATTGCACCGGCGAGTGCCGAGTTTTCACTGATTTGCTTCAAATCTTGGTACAAGCAGCCCAGTTCTCGACACGACTTGACAAAGCCACCGAAATATAGTTTCTCGTTGTTCACGGCGTATTTTGCGAAAACTTGCTGAAGCCGTTCATAGTCTTGTGACCATACGTCGTCGCGGATGATCGATGCGGCTGTATGGGCGGCTGGTGACAAGTGGTCTTTCATGGTCTTTGGCGGTGCAGCAGCAGCAGAAGCAGCAGAGACGATAGGACGAGTGGCGGCCGCTGGCTTGTCCTCCGTAGGCTGGGAGGGCAGTGTTGATGGGCTTGGAGCCCTTGTAGACTGCTGCTGTTGTTGCTGTGGTTGTGGAGGTGGCGTGCCCATCTGTCGGTTTCGGTTTGCGCTATGCAGTTTCGCAGTGCGTCCGATGAACGCGTTCAGTTGCGTCACGGCGACGTCATCGAAAAAAAGCTGAATGGCATTGGCGTGCAAAAAAGACGCGACTTCAAAGGTCACTTTGAATTTCACTTCACACGAATTCGGGTTATTCGGAAGCCGACGGAAGAGCCATTCACTGTGTCAAGTATCACAATGGGATACACCGTTCAGAACTCAGCCGCCAGCAGCAAATATAGTCCCAGGTCAAGAGAGTGCTATCGTACCTCTCGATGCGCTTGAAAGTGGGCGATTCAATGGACTTGATCACGATCTTTTCTGGTCTAATTCAAGTCGTAGGCGTGATGCAAATGCATGGTTAGCTCCATGTATATGCGTATATAACATGGTGGTGGATGACGACGTACCTTTTCATAATGACGCGGGAGGTGTAGGCTTCGGTGAACACCTTAAAGCCAATGCGCAACGACGCTTCCATGACGTTTTCATTCGGTCGCCGCAGCACTTTCGAGTCGACGCAGAACGGCAAGAACTCGTTGTACTTGTCGACATCGGCCACGACATCGTACATTTCTTCCGGCGAAAAGGGCACGATTTTGGTTTCTGTGTGCGATTTGGTCAAGGCATCTGGATTTGTCAATGGGTTGGCAAAGGAAAAGAACAAGCGGCGCGGTTGCGTATGGCCAAGCGCGCGCGGTGGAATAGATGCTGCTGCGCTTGTATGGCACCGCCATAGCACGTGGGATGAGCGGCGTAGCATGGCTCTAATTCTGAGGCATCAATCTCCACAATGGCGTCACCATACACACAGACAACACCAACCACAATGTGTGCGTCGTCGTCACTTGATTCACACGTTTCAGATGATGTCGCACGAACATGAATGTCGCAGCAGTGCGCTCTGATTCTGGTTCTGTCTTGGGAAGTTGCGCCATTAAGTCTCAATATCAAGATGTTGCTTGAAGCAGCCCAAGAGTGAAGGTCTTGGGGTGGTTACACTGGGTTACAGTCCGATTTCGATCAACAGCCATTCCCCCTTTTGTCTCGGAAATCGAACAAAGTTGAGGGCAACCATGGCGACCAGTTCAAGCCGACTGAATGGCGCTGCGCCACGCGCGCCAGGCAATGCAAGTGCCTTCAAAGAGGAGACGTTCGTGTTACGCGCGACTCCGTCTATCAAACGGTACAATATCGCGCGCTTTGACGTGCCGGAAGTGCCCAAATTTGCCACTTGCCCGCAGCCTGTGATGATGTACCGTGAGCCGGAAAAAGTCATCGAAGACGATGAACCGGAAAAGAAAGAAGAAGAAATCGGCTACAATCCAGCGCTTCGTAAGAGGCGCCGTCGCCGCCGCAAAGATACTCGCACGGCGAACTGGGTCATTGAAGATAACGAGAGCAAAAACAAATTTGTGGGCACTTTTGAAGGTGGCCAGTCGTCGATGTACTGCCTCTTTGTCAAGAACCGCCACAACGACGAGTTCAGCGTGATCCCTGTGGAACAGTGGTTCCGCTTCAAGAAGCCATTGAGTTACCGTACGCTGACACTGGAGGAAGCCGAAGATCTCAACAATGAGAAGAAACGCGCGGTTGAGCGGTGGCTCATGAAGCACAAGATGTTCGCCGACGATAAGAACGACAATGGCGACGTGGTCGGCGCGCCACAGCTTCGCACTGGTGCAGTCGGTGGTGGTGGTGGCGGAGGAGGAGGAGGCGGTGGAGGCAAGAAGAAAGGCGGCGACGATGGCGACGATCTCTTTGATGTCAAAGAAAGCAAGCCAAAGCGCGCGGCGCCGCGCGCCAAGAAACCTGTCTCGGGTGGCGAAGCCATGGGAGAAGATGGTGGTGATTTTGATGAGAAATTTGATGACGACGAAAGCGAAGCCGAGATTGATAACGACGATGCAAAAGTCGTCGAGTCGGAATCGGAAGAAGACGAGTTTGTCGAAGGAGAAGTCGTGGTCAAACTCACGGAGACGGGCCAAGATATGAAAGATTTGCTCAAACGCGCTCAAAATGGAGAGATTGATGCCGCAAACATGGCCCCAGAGAATAATGCGGAAAATGCCGCCGCGGAAGAAGGATCCGATGAAGAGTACTCGGCGCAAGATATGGAGAAAGTGCGTCGTGACTTGGGCGGCAATATCATCCGGGACCGAAACCCTGCAGCGGCTGGTGGGGCTGGTGGGGCGGCTGCGCCAGCTCAAGACGGAGCCGATGGCGTCGCGGATGGGGCAGAGATGAAGGCCGAGGCCGGTGCGAGCGGTGGTGCTGCCAAACCATCCTCTGGAAATGGAAACGGTGCGGATGCGACGCCGAACCGCAAGCGGCGAGCAGAAGACGACGAGTTGAATCAAACGCCATCACAAGTCGCCAGGACCACAGCGGCAGCCACCACGACACGGTTGACAGAAGCCGGTGTGCAGCAAGTGCTGCTCCGTTACGGTGGCCGTATGAAGAGCCGAGACTTGCTCAAAAAGCTCAAGAAGTTGCTGGTCACGGACGATGACCGTGCTCTGCTCAAGGATATTTTACGCACGATTTGTGAAGTTGAAAAGGACGCGATTGAAGGCAATTTGTTTGTGCTCAAGTCCCAATTCCGTTAATGAGAAAGAGGTTCTTTTGTGACCATGCAGAAAAAGACAAAAAATTATGCATACCGTTTTCCGACTTGAAAAAAACATATACAACAAATACAAGACATTTTTTTATTTGTTTAGCTCGTTTTGGATGGCCTAGAAGCTGTTCAAGAAGTAGATTCGCATCGCTGCCGCGCCACTGGCATCACCGGCCGGTGGCGAAGTGCAGAACTTGTAAAACGTTTCGTTGGTTTCCATCGTTTTCTCAAAGCCACACCACTTCATAAACGCTTCTTGGGTCTTGTCATCATGGAGAGAGCCGACGCTGGCCATGAAAAAGTTGTTGCTGGCGCGAATTTTCTGGAATTTGAGCTCGTGGGGTGACGAGGATATATTTTCTAAATACCGTTTGGCTGAATCAGAAGTACATTTACATTTTTTTACAAACGAAATCGTAAATATTAGGATACAATTCGCAAAAAGAAAAGTCCATACCTGCTCGGATCGCGGCGTGTTGCGTGGTTGGCTCATCGGTTTCCAAAATTTGGGTCAGCTGAACAAACGGTTCAGAAGATTTGACCGGTGGCGCTTCCGAAACAAACGCGACGGCGTCTACCAAGTGGTCGCCAACATCAAACGCCACGGCCCGGATTTCCACTTCACTGGCTCCAGCAGACGGCGTCTGCACTTGGAAATGGCCTCCTCCGTTGCCGCCGCACGTAAACTTCCGGCCAAAATTGGTTTCCACACATAGACAATCTGTCCATGCGCCTTTACGGCCAGATATCTTGGTGAGAAACTCATGGAGCAGCAGCGGAATGTCCGCAGTCGGCGTTTGTGCGTTGTTCTGCGCATGTGTATTGCCGATGAGCGGGCCATTGACACTAGTAGTGTGAAGCGTATCACCAATGGTTTGCTCTTTTCTTTCGTACACGAGCTGAATCCCATCGAAAAATTGACTTCCCCACACTGCAAAAATAAAAAAATTACGATATTAGTACCCCGTTCAATGCCATGGCAGTTGGATACGCACTTACATCGAACGCGTGCGACTCGATACCCGGATTGTGGACGAGCGTAGTGGACAGCACACGTTTTGGTGGGACAGGCACATGTGGAATCAAACGCTTGAAGCGGCGGCCAGCACACATAACATTGCTTCATCTTGTCGTTGAACCGCTGCAAAGTGGGTTCTTCGCTGATGGCGAGCAGTGCGACGTGGCTGATGACTGACGTGGTGATTTCTGGCGTCGCTGGGCCCGCTGACCCGTGTTCAAACGTAATCAACTGTGACGCATTCGCATCGCTGTGAGTGATGCTGGTACTAGTACTGTTGTCGATCTTGATCCGCACAACTTCCTTCGCATTGACAAACATGGCGATCTCTCCGGACTGGTTGTTGGCTTGGATCGACAAGTGGTAGTACGTTCCAGTACGCAGCGACGAGGATGAGGATCGCACCGTCGGCTTGTCTTGCACTCGAGCTTCTACGAAAAGCGCGTTCGGCTCAGTTTGATTTGCTTGGCGTAGCACAACGAGTGAAGTAGAACTACCACCAAGACGAACCACGAGGATCTCCTCGTCGCTGCTTTTGGTACCAGTAGTAAACGCACAGCTGTCAAAGCGAATCAGCCACGACAGCAAAAAGCCCTTGTCCAATCGACTGGATGGAGTCGAAGACGCGATACGCAGACTTGTTCCAGGTAGCAGCTGAAGCCCACGCGCTCGCGATTCATGGCCATCCGCCGTCGCGATTCGAAAGGGTTTGCGCCGTGGCGCATCGCTTTGAGCGTGGTTGTCGTATCCAGAAATATCGATCATCGCTGAGTTCCTTCCTTCCTCATCTTGCAATGGCAAGTAGATTTCAGGGTCGTTCGACAGTATAAAATCACCAATCTCACCTTCCGGTGGACAGAGCAAACCCGCCAAGCTACTTGGCGACCACTGCGCTGCCTGAAGCGCAGCGACTTCTTGAAGCGCGAGTGCAGCACGGTCGGTAGGCGACAGATTCGACGAGAGCCGTTGTGCACGCTTGTGCAAGCACCGTGGGTTGGGGCACGCGTCAGCACCATCGCGATCGCATCCCAGTAGCATCACCTTGAGCAGTGCCTGCGTGATCTCCGTCGTCGACACAGACGCTAGACTTCCACTAATTTGTGACGCCGTGACAGTTCCTCCGGTCGCTGCCGCCGTCGCACCACTGAAAGCCTTTCCATCTTCACTTCGCTGGCTTTTCCACTCATTCGATCCAGACACACGACCTTCCAACTCCGTCGCACTCGCCTGGCGACTACTCTGTAGCTCTTGGCGTTCTTGTTCAGCTCGTGCGTCAAGGATAGCAATGCGATCTTGTGGTACCGTGGCTCTCACTCTCTGGTTCATCGCCAAAATCGTCGTTGCGAGCCATTTCTCATCCACATCGGTACGCCTTTGTTGCATTTCGCTCCAGGTTTGGGTGTACCGCTGCGCGGTATCCACAACGTGGTCATGCGCAAAGGAGAAAATGTACGAAAGCTTTTTTCCCCATCCGACTTCGTACGTCAGTGGGCAGTCAAGTTGGTCTTCACACGAGTCACAGTGGAGCCACCTCTTGAGGTGCGGCGAGTACACTTCAGTCCACACGTGGTCGGTCACATCCAGCACGTACCGCGCTTCAAAGCCCATGGCGCGGCAACACAGCGTGAAGCAATTGGCCCACTCGCCACAACGCCCCGTGCGTGTATCCAACAACTTGACCGGGTCATTGTACCGCGGGAACCGCGTGAACGCTTGGCATTGTGGACACTGGTACACTTCCACACGGCCGGCGTGGCCGGCTTTCTCTTCAGGTGTTGATGGCGGGTCGGTGCGGACTGCACGGGTCTTTTCAAAGGAACAGGCACTGCATTTGGGTTGATTCATCCACGTGAAAAATTCCTTTTTAAACCAATGAGTGAGCTGCATGACCAATTCGTCTTGGTACGAAGCGCGCGGCGCTGGATTCGCACGCGCACGTTCATGGAGAAGCTCCACAGGGATCCGCGTCAGAGCCTCCGCTTGAACTCGTGGGTCTTCGTACGAGCGAGCGCGGTCCAGACCGCCTTGCAGACGATTGCGCATTGCTGGCTCGTGTTGCTTGTAATGCGCTTCCAAGAATGAGTTGTCGGCTCGCTGGCGTGCATCGATAAGGCTCAACGCAGCATTGATCAACAAGGGTGAGCTGTGTCCACTAGCCACGCCAGTACTGGACGACGCAGCATGGCGACTCTTAAACAAACACTCGCCAAACGCGCCGTGCTGTAGAGCACACACAAATCCGCCCAGCGGTGACAGTTTGTAGCACAAGTACACGGGCTGGACACGTGCGTCCAGCGCTCCTTCATTCAAATTCTTGGCAATCTTGATGAATCCTGGCGGCACGACGGCGTCCTCTCCTGTAATGATGGCCAGGTCCGTGATCGCATACGTGTTCTGATGCTCTGGATGGCTGGATGCAACCGAGTATGGGCTGCTGAGGAAGACAGCCGTATCACTGGCATTGCCACTGTTGATATCCACAAGATGAGGGGTCGTCGTCTTCGTGGACGCGTGAGGTTCATGGCTCACGATGACCTGGGTGATTGCTCGTGGTCCGCCTGTGAATGCAGACAAAATGCCATCAATCCATAAATTCTTGATATCCCCAGGATATGAAACTTTTCCATACATACCTCGTTTCATAAACAAATGGATAAAATCTCCCGACGCTGAGAAATTGAGATCGCCTGGAACGTGGACAAACCCTTGTGGTGGTGGAGTGTTGTATTCGCCAGCGACGACGCAGATCTCGGAAATGAACCGCTCAGCGAGTTTGGAGGAGCTTCGCCAGTCGAGTGGTGTCACCATTTGGGTATCTGCGGTATGGATAACCCACGGAGTTACAGTTAATGGTATGTGTGGGGTTACAAGGGGGTTATGCTCAACCGTACCTGTGGTGCATGTTGTCGCGCAAGCCGCACAGATGAGCGTATCGGTATCGCCTGCGACAACCGCACGGAATGCTGACTGAACGACAGGCGTGTCGCCAAACGAGCACCTCGTGCAGATCTCTTTCCAGTCTGACTGCAAAAGGAACTGATCGTGGTTCGTTGCGTTGAAGGCAAAGAGCCGCACGGGTTCCCCACTCAGCGGCACACGAAGAGCAAGCGGCGGCGACATCGATGGCACAGTAGAAGGCGACGTAATGATCTTGCCATTGGACGCCACGAGAGTTTGATGCTCAGGCAGAAGCCCCATGAGAGAAAGCACTTGGCACTGCAACAAATCAATGTTGAGGCTATCGTCGGACTCGACTGCCGCTTGGAGATAGTATCTGCGTACAAAGAGAACGAGAATAAGAAATGGAGAAACATCTTTCTCTCTATATAGCGGTTGTGGATGTGCAGAAACGTACTCTTGTTGGCCATACACGACGACAACGTCGGCCATTTTGCCTCCATCTTCTGTCGCCATTTTTTTCTGGGTGGTGATGGATTGAGAGGGGGTTGAAGTAGTGATTTTGGTCCAATCAAAAATGGCCGATTGTCCCCCGTTTTAATGCCACGAACCAAAATAATGACACCGTTGTTGCACAAAACGACGCGAGCAAAAAGCGAAAGAGCTTCTTCAAAATGCCGTTTCTAAGAAGACAACGGGATGGGATCGCACTGGGCGGACAGCAGGCACAGCGCCTGCAGCAACTACGGCTCGTGAGTGACAACCACATCCATGAGAGGCATTTGCAGCCTATCCATGGCGCGGCTTCGCCTCCATCATCTCTTGTGGGTGACGCCACTACGTCTCCCGTTTTCCATCATTCCACACGAGCTTCGCGAACAGTGGAAGCAGTTATTGAGAGCCGAATGCTGGAGAAAACCGATAGCAGTGGAGGCGCAAGCGCTGTGTCGAAAGCTACGCGATTCAGGGAGCAAATCCGCGGTGCACGCGGTGGCATTCAGACCGAGCGATCCGAAGAGCTACGACCGCAAACGACAGGTGCTTCCGCATCCCTAGCGCAGACACAGGAGTCCCAATCGCCACCACGACCTGCGACCCATACGGGATACAGCCACAACGGTGCAAATGCAGTTATTCCTGGTCGTGGCTTCCACCAGCGGATCGCTGCGGTCAGGCGCCGCCGCGACGGTGATCCACCGGGCAGACGAAGGCTCACCCGGGACGAACTCGAATGGATCGAGAAGCAGCTCCAGTTCGTGCAGCGCGTATCGCTACTGGATAAAGAATGCGCGTCATGGTGGCAAAGCTTCTATTCGTCGGCTGGTAGTGCTGCAACTGCTGCCAGTGGCGGCGTGGATGCCATGATGCGGGACGGGTGGACCACGACACTGTCGATCCAGAAACAAGCCGAAGAATGCGACCAAGAGCGAAAACAAGACACCCAAGAGTTACAGCAACAACTTGGCGCCTTACGCTTTCAAGCAAACCAAGTTATCCACATGGTCCATCAAATGCGGGACGGGACCGAGTTCATCGCAAATCTTCAAGACGCCATGGATGCCTTTGAACGGTCTCTTGGCGCCTTCCGCGCCACACAAAGAGAGACTTTTGATGCCTACGCCATGGAAGAGAAACGACTCGACCGGGACTTGGCTACTTTTTTAGATAAAATGGAGACCTGGGAGCAAGAAGCGGTGCAAGCGAAGACGGCGAAGAAACCCGCGGTCGCCATCACGAGTGGACGAAGAGCGGCTGCTGCGATGGCGACGAAAGAAAAGCGTGAGAAGCCGGCGTATGGTGGGAAGGATGATAACGCTAACGATGACGACGTGGATCCAAAAGCCACGACGACCCATAATAACAACCACGAAGTGGATCTTGTCAAGCGTGTGCGGCTTCTCAACGCCCAAATTCTTGAGTCGGGCGGCACGAAAGGCGGCTGGGATGACCGCGAACATGCCCAATTTGCGTCGCTTTTGGTGAAATGCGGACTTTCTGATGATGTGCTGCTGGTCAATGCCATTTTGCCCTCTTCTTCCAACAGCAGTAGCAACAACAACCAAGAGGACCACGTACAAGCTCCAAACAGCGACGGAAGCCACACTGCCGCGTATGAGACGCTAGTTGCACGTTTTATGCGCAAGTGCTTGAGAACTGTCGTGACCAAGACGGAAAATGCGGTGCGCAACCATTTTGACTGGTATTTGAGCCATTTGCGGTTACTGCAAGACAAAAAAAATGCGATCCATGCGTGGAAAGAACAGAAAGAGACTGACCGACAACAGCTTCTTCGCCAAGGGCTCTTGCATCAAGATGGCCAGCAGCCAGAACAGCAGGACGACGGCAAGCAGGACCCAGATGGCAGTGCTGCTGGTGAAGTGGCTGGAGCTGTGAATGACCCAGAGACAGCACGTAAAAAAGTGGATTTGGAACGTAAAGAGCGCATGCAAAAATTGGACAAATGGCGACAAGAGAAAGAGCAGCGAGTCAGCGAAAAAAGAGAAGATGACAACCAGAAACGATTGCAACAAGATGCACAAGATGCCAAGGTATTTTTATTTATTATTAAAGAAAATTATGATTTGGTGAGTGACATATTGTGAATTGTTTTTCGTGCTGTAGAAACGGCAAGAATTACTGGCGAAAAAACAAGACATTTTATTGTACAAGCTTCAAAAAGAACAAGACGCACAACTCCGTCGAAAGCAAAATGCATACGGAGCTCCAAGTCCACCTGGGTCGCAATCGCCGCCGGTATGGAAATCTCGAGAAAAATAAAAATACATAATAAAACAACTGACCTGGGTATAATATGTGTATCTACAGGGCACCAAGGAGGAACTGCAAGAGCGATCGCGAAAGTCCATCGAACAGGCCAAAGAAAAACACGCGCAGCTGCAGGCTCTTGAAGCACGGCGCCTCCAGCAACAACAGCTACCGGAGCGCCCACCACGGCGAGTCCCCAACGCTGCAACAACACCCGTTGGCTCAGCATCGCCCTCATCAAATGGTGGTGGATCTGTTGCTTCTTCACCGACGATGGCCACTTTTTTACAGCCGACCAAGGCTTTTGAAGCGCGCAACGTGACCAAAAACGAATTGAAGAAAAAAGAAAAACAACGCACCACACAAGGCGCCCATGATGCGTATTTCCCAGGCGCGGGTGTGATTTCGGACGCCAAACTCAAAAGCTTTGGTCATGTGCCAATCGCACCACGCGCTGTTCCTTCATGGCGGCGCAATATATAATGAAAAAACATGTTTTTTTATATTAAATAAATATTTTAAAATTGAATATACACTCTTTACGAGGCCGGGTTGTGCTGTGGGCATCCTTTGCACTTGCAGCTGTCGCCGCACGTACACTCGCCTCCCCACGACATGCCGCACCCAGGCACGGACCACCCGACGGCGATCGCAGCGGTGTGGGCGACCGTGACCATGTACCTTTCACAGCCATTGTGGGCACACACAGCGACGTCACACACGTGGGAAGCATCATCGCCACTGGATCCATCGGCCACGCCATGGGCATGGGTATCAACACGGCTACTTCTGGTCGGATCCAGCGACGCGGCTGCTGCGATGGCCCCCGTGGCTGGGATCTCGACCATCATGATCCCATGGCCATCCGCGGCTGCTAGAATTTGTTCAGCATTTTCCAGCGTGGCCTGGACAAGCACCTCAGCTCGTTCCACTAGCAGCACGACATTCTCGACGCCTTCCACATCCAGCAACAGCCCACGCAGTCGATCGCCCAGCAAAAACGCGCTGGCCAAGTCGTTGACACGAAACCAAAATTGACGAGCCCATGGTGTCACCGAAACGACCACGGCTTCAAAACCCGTCGCGTCGACCGCGTCACACAGTTCTTGCTCGTACATCACGCCACGCACGGCCACACAGCGTTGCTCAAAGGCAAGATGCGCCGACGAAACACAGTGGCCGACTTGCTGCAGTGCGTTCACGACCGTGCGGCCACAGTTGCCTGGACACATCATGTCGTCGACTTGGAGCACGATCTCTTTGGGCGCCCAGTCGATGGTGGAGGTTTCTTCAACGTTGTAGCGAATTGACAAACGTGACAGAGTCTCCAGTGATGTCACGGTGAACCCAGGGTTGCCTCTGACGATCAAGCGATGAGCTTCTTCCTGGGACTCATCTTGATCCATAGCGGTGCCATCATTGGGTTGTGCGTGGACACTTCTGACATCTGGAAGCGCCTGCACAATGGCACGAAGGAGATCGGCGGATACGTTGCTTGAAGAGAGGATGCGCACTTGAACGCGCTGTAAAGCAAGATACGTGATGCACGGCTGAGGCAGCCCAACGGGTTGTGGTGTCCCATCATCCTTGGTTACAGTTTGAAGGCTTCCGCAGCTGCTTGATGGGACGTGTTCAGCTGCGCGAGCGCGAGAGCAACATGTGCACCCGGCTTTGCAATTACAGCGGCCGCCAAAGCTCTTGGAGCAGCCATTTTCCAAGCAAGTGGACGTGTCATCATCCACTGATTCCACGGATTGGTCGATTCCAGCAGCAGCAGCACCATCGTGGTGGTGTGGTGCACTTGAAAGACTTGAAAGAGAAAACTCGGGGCGTGAATGGTTGCTCGATTGGACGGTGGAAGCCGTTATCACAAAGGCGTGGAACTGTTCCATATCATGGTGCGTCAACGTTTCTTCGGTCATGTCGCTGTACCCGTTTGCACACGCGAGCAATGAAGCAAATGGCGGCATGGCAGCCATAGAAGGTATAGGAAGTTGGCTGTTGTTTCCCTCCTTGTCGACTGTATCCTTGTTGTTCTGCTCGTGCTGTTGGCCCTCCTCGGTGGCCTTGGTGCGCTCTTGGGTGCACGCTAGACAGTACGTGTTCCCTTTGATCTTGACCAGCCTTCTGCAGTTTGGAGCAATACAAAGCTGCGCGCCGCCGTGGGCGCTGCACAGCCCAGTGGTGCCACGTGCTGGCTGGTCGCATCCTTTTTCATAGCACCGTTTCGCGCCGCCATGCGCGCGGCACTTGCCGCCTCCTTGGTTGATCTTGGTACATCCTGGCTCGTCACATCTCTTGCCACCGCCATGCGCGGTGCAAAACCCGCCTCCGACGTCAGCTTTCGAGCACCCGTCGACTTGGCACCGCTTGCCACCGCCATGCGCGCGACAGAGCCCCTTGCCAGCATCCACTTTGCCACATCCTTCGATTTGGCACCGCGCGCCGCCACCGTGTTGCCTGCAGAAGCCGCCTGTCTGATATCCTTTTGTGCAACCTTCGAACGAACACTTCTTGCCGCCTCCATGGGCGACACAACTGCCACCGCCTGCATCGACTTTGGTGCACCCGCGATGCGAACACTGCTTGCGCACGCGTTTGCTGGAGGATCCGCGTGGCGTGTTGCTGGCCACGGAGCACGGCGAGTCGGAAAGCACAGAAGTCTGGTTATCAGAGCTCGTGTGGCCCTGAGGTGCTGAAGAGGACGATTCCATGGGCGTCGGCGTCGGCGTTGCGCTAGGTGTTAGGTGTTGAATGTTGTCGCACGCGTGCCAATGCTCCCTGCGAGCGACCGGGCGATGCTGCCGTTGCACGATATTGTCGATTTTACCAAAGAATCCGAGAAATGGTTCAGTATCGAAGTACTATGAATATTGCTTTAAGTCCGATTTGGTGTCCAAATTTGGACAAAAATGGACTCCAAGTGGTTATTATCGGGCAAGATGCTCCAATGATGTTCCATGACAGTGTTGGGTATGCGCAGAGCATGCACGGAGCGGGATCTGATGGATAGTGTTCATGCTGTCCAGTTTATTCTCGTGGCGGAGAACACTATCCTCAACGGCACCGTTATGTTAAGTTTGAAATGGCCTATTGTTGACATGGCATGTGTCAGGACACTTGACAGGAGTGGCGTACGGTATTCAGCGCATGCAAGATGTAGAGCGAGTCTTCGTGTGTCGAGGAAAATACATGTGGGGGGGGGGGGGGG